>JAPMOR010024675.1:834084-986917 GCA_026543865.1 Argiope aurantia | reverse complement strand
CTCATATTTTACAAGTCAATAATCACTACAATTCGTCATCAAATTAGTTTCTTAATATGAATATTATAGGAGACATATTAAAAATAAATAAAAAAAAGTGGTATATTTTATTTGTTTATTTGAAGTTATTTTAGTTATTTATCATTTTTGTTTACTTGTAATTAAAAAGTTTTTAATTTTAAATTCGCTTGTGATTCTAGTTATGTCTTTTTTAATGAAGTGATCTTCTGTAGCTCGTATTCGAGCAGAAATGATTTCATATGAAAACAAAGTGTCAGTGACTTCTACGGTATTTTAATTAGAAGTTTCTGGGCTGAAACAGTTTTTATAAGAAATCATCTACATTCAGAACATTAAAAAAATCAGATTATAAAATCGCCATGGATGCTCATTTAAAACGGCAATAAAATGGAAAGAAAAAAAAAAAGAATTATTGTTACATATTTCCAAAAATAAATAAAAATTATTGGAAGGAAGAACAGATAGAATTTGAATAAGAACAAATACATTTTATTAGTATGAAAATATAAATATAATAAGCACAGATAGTATATATAATAATAATAGTATATAATTTATATGTAAATTTATTAAAAAGTAGCAAAATTCGACAAAATTAATTAGAAAATGAGTGCTGGCGCCTAAAATTGTCATTCTATTAGCTGAGAAATTCTAAAAATTGCGAAAGTAGTGCTTATAACAATAAACTTGTGGAAACCTCTTGTTTTTGAAACTTAAAAGATATTTTTTTCCCTAATATCTAAACATAAATTATTTCACTTTCGTGATATAATTTATAGCAAAAGACAAACAAACCGATTTAAAATGTCACATATACTCTATAAAACGATTTGAAATATTCGAAATGTAGCAGAAGATTTATAAGATTTAAAGATTAAGGACGGTATTCAAAGGATTGAAATGATTTAAACCATTCATCCCCAAAAGAAATTTATTCTTAAAAATAAAATTTTAAATTTCAGAAATATCATTTACCTTCTTAAGTGAAAACTTTCCCTAAAGGGATAGATAGTTTTAAAATATTTTCAAAAGAACAGCGAGAAAAAATATTCTGTGATAAAAGGTAACAGTTTTTTTGTTCTTTTTTTGAAAAAGAATCGTCTGGATTCTATACCTTAGGATATCGAACAGCTTATTGAAGCTGAACGAACGAGATGTTGATAACCGGTTAACTGTCACTTGGATCAAGATCATGATCGAGATAATTGTGAAATTTCCAAACTTTTCTTTCAATTTATGTCGAAATCCTTTCTTCTTTCTTAGAAAGAATCAGGAATAGTTCCTCTAAGATCTAAAAAGGAAAAGAAGGCAAACTGTGAGAAGACAATTTTTATATAGCTCGCGCTATTAGCGGTCAAAACAATTGAACAATCGACCTACATATATATTTTCTTTTTTAACGTGTGAGAGTACAAATTCATGACGAAAAAGGACAATTAAAACTCCTAAAACACTGTTATTAGAGCAATTTCGTTTCCAGAAAAATTAGCCAATTAATTTAGAGCCTATAATACTTACTCAAGTACTATATTTTCAAAATAAATGTTTTTACAGTTCTATATTATTGTAATAACTAAAACATATAAGAGATCTCAATTTTGAAATAAAATATTTAATAGATTCATAGCGAAACTATTCCTAGGTTGCATATTGTTGTTTCATTCTCATTGCTCAATCCAAGGTCCCATCTAAGGTACCCATTTCTATGAAATAAATAAAAATGTATTTTGAATAATAAATATAAAAAAAAGCTCTGCTAATTTTTATCAATAATAAATCGATAGTTTTTTGAATGAAAAATAAATGAATGATATTAATGTAATAATTAAAAAAGGAGCAATCGTTTAACATTTTTATTTTTTAACGTAATATTTTTACCAGTGATTCTTTAATTTTAACCACTGATTCTTTAATTTTAACTTTAATTTAAGTTATGATTGAATAAACAGGTACTCGACAGGTAAATTTCAAAACACGTTTATATTCGAATTATGCCTTTTGTTTTAACTATAAAAATAGGCTGAGATTGAACAGTTTTAACTGTCAATAACTATAAACAATAAAAAAATCGATTTAATATATACACATTAACAATATTTTGTATCTTGAAAACGCTGCAAAAACTGGAAGAAAAATCACAATATGTGTTTACCCTAGCTTATAAGCGAAAAAAAATTTTTTTTTCTATTCTTATAGAATTTTCTATTCTAAAATTACTAAAGCAGAAAAGTTAAAATTGCTAAAGCAGAATTTATAAGCATTTTTTTTAATTCTTACATAATTTTCTATTCTAAAATTGCTAAAGCAGAAAAGTTCTGATAAAAAATTTGTGCATTAGATTTATTGATTTATTGAATTAAATAACTTTTAAATATGAATAAAATTTGATGTATACAAAAAGATGTATTTCTTTCTTAAAAGAAATGATGTTTTATTGAAATAAATGGAAGTTTTTTCTGTGTTTTCTTAATATGGTCGTCTTAAGGCGATAAGATCTGTTGCTCCCAAATGGGAGTTGCATCTTAGAGTTCCAGAATCTGATTTAAGCCACTCTCAGTTAATGACGAGATTCGGGGCAAGTTTCCTGGGCGATATTACCACTGAATTTTTTCCGAAATTTCCTTCTATGACAGTTGTAGATAGCATTGTAACTCTCAACAAATTCGGCTTTAATATTCCAATAAATCTTTACGTTTTAGGTCTCCCAGAGTCTTAAAAGGATACCCCATTTATTTCAAAATTCTATCTAATTCATATTGCAGTGAGCTAAACGAAAGAATTTGCTTTTTATTCTAATCATTAAAATATTCACCAAACTCATCTATTTGTTGATTCGGTCGACTTGTCTATTCGTGGACATGAATGAAATTTGGTTTGCTGTCTTATCACCAAATTTTTTCTATTCGGTTCCAAAAGTTTGGATCCATTCGGAAAGAGAGAAGTCCAAAATTCATACTCAGTTTTCTTCACTTACTGTGAAGCTCCAACATGCCAAATTGCTTTAGTTCAAAATTAATTGTTTTTCTTTTCTTTTTGCTTTAGTTAGGAGTTTCTTAGATAAAATTCTTTCTTCTATTTTTCGTTTTAACTTAAACAAATTCTTAGAAACTGAAAAAAAAAGGGGTGGGGAGATTAAAAAATTTTTTAATGAGACCACGCATTTGTTGAAATCGACCCTACTGCTTATTAAATAATAATTCGTCATGCTCATGTCATCAAATTATTGCTTCTCAAATTTATAAGCATTTGGTTTGAATCCTGGTTGAATCCCAAGTTGGAATTGAATTATTCAAGGCACTATACGTCGATACAAAAAGGTGGCATTATCCACAGTCATCATAACTATTCTAATAGATTACTAATTGAATCTTAATTGGTAAACAGTATATGCTCGAACTGTTACCTAACTAAGTAATAAAAAAAAGAAAAAGAATTAAGGACTTAATATGCATTCTCGTCTTTATTCTATTCTTACGACTATTATAATGATTGAATAGCAATAGTTAATGTATGTTTCATATAGCTTAATTTAGAAAATATATATTAGTCAGTAGACGAATTACATCATTAAAAAAAAAGAAAACTAAGATTTTTTAAACATTTATGATACAAAACAATAAATTTAATTCATTTTGTAGCATTTTCGACTGATTTTAATGTAGTCTTTATTGTAAAATAGCTGCAATTTTATTTCCTAGCTTCTATAAAATTGCAGACATTAAATAACAACCTAATATTTAAACCTCAACATTTTATAGCCCAGACAATATTTTAACACCGCTCCTTTTTAAAAAAAATGCCCTCCTTATTCGAAAGCCACAATCTAAGGTCTCTCCTTCACCAACAACACAATGCTGACTCAGGTCGAAAAGAGCACCTGCAAAGGTCACGTGACTAAAAAATCCCGGCTTCCCTGGTTGCCAAGAGCAACGACCGGCTCGGCAGAGAAAATATCGTCTGCGAGAAATATCATCTAAGAAAAAATATCGGTCAATATTCTCGTTCGAAATATACCTTTCTTTCCATACAGATATTGACCGTGGCCCAAATTTAAAGGAAATAAAAACTAAAAAGTTAAGTTTCGAGATACCAATTGAGGGTGTAGAGCAGCGATGTCTCGCACCCGCATAATAGAGATAAATATCTCGACATCGAGCAACGACTCGGCTGGTGTTTTTGGTACAACAGATTTGGCATCCTGTTGAGAAGAACCTTGAGCAATAATAATTAAAGCTTGTTTACCTGTATGGAACGGGAGGGGAGGGAAGATAGATTTTCTTTTTCCAAACAACGACAAGGGTTGTCACATTTCCTATATTTAGATGGAAGTCGCCAAAAAGGATTGTGTTCGAATTAAATTTTATAGCCGATTTCTTTTTGATCGATGTGGACTTGATTAGAATTTTTCTATGTAGTATATGTAATGACAAAAAAGAAATGCTTTATAGGATTCGGTTAATAAAGCATTTCATTCGAATAAAAAATATGGCATAGGTAATTTTTTTACTAAAGACATTTTTTATGTTAAAAATAAATGAAATTTTTGATTATAGTAAGAAATATGTTACTACCCATAAATAAATAAAAAATAATTTAACTTTTGCGTGATACTTATAAATACTATAAATATTTTTAAAAAATTTCATTCGAATGCGGAACGAATTATTACATTGGTTGGTATTAGCAGAACACATAAAGTCTTCTAGAAAATTTTGTTTTCATTATCAATCATTATAATTTGCAGAATTTTTAAAAATTTTGCAATCATTTTTTCAGTGACAAGAGGGAAAGGGGGGGGGAGCGAATTACGAATTTTGTCCTTATTTTTTTTTATTTTTTCTTTTTTTAATATTTTTAATTTAAGTGTATATATTCATAGGAAAATAAGTAAGCAGTTTAAATTTTAATTGATGATTGGCAGCGAATATATATATATATATATATATATATGGAGACTTATATATTTATATATATATATTTGTTCGTCGAAGGAACTATTAGAAATCAACAAGGAAAGAAAATATTCCCATCATTATATTTGCTGATAATTATTGTAGAAATCGACAGAAGCGCTTACCTTAAATGTTTTTATCGACTTGAAATTTTTCTAAGAGGTATAAATTGCATATCAGATAATCAGGAAAAAGAGTTTAATGCTATTAAGTGAGATATTTTTGACTTTCTTGAAAGTATTATAATCAATCATCAAAAAATTTCGACGATTCATCATATTTTATACTTTCCTGAGTGTGAAAAACCTATTTATGGAACCATGTCTGTCTGTCTTTGAACATGGTAATGCATTGAACTAGAGGGCTGAAATTTGGTATGTGTTCCTAACACTAAATTTATTACATCTACTAAATTTTTGATGAAATCCGTCAAAGAAAAATATGCCTGTCTGTCTTTGTGCATGGAAACACGATAACTCAAAATGTCAAGAGATAGATTAATGAAATGTGGTACATATTTGTACCATCTGAAATATACATGTGTATCAGGTCCATCAAACGGGTGATCAAGTCCGCTTGTAACGTAAGCATGCGAACGACATAGCTAAAAAAAACGCAATGACTTTGCTAAAATTAAATTTAGTATGCCATTTCATGATTGAAATGCCAGGTTTGTATTAAAATTTGGACTCACTCGGGTAGAAAAAAAGAGATCAAATTTCAAATTTGGTTTCCATTTTTAGATTACGGAATTCAAAATGCTATATACTGAGTTATAACACATAGATAGACATTGGATGGGAGAGGGGCTCACATTTTCAGACTTACTCTTGCGGACTATTAGAGGGTTTGCAACCTTTCATTCCACTCCCTGCCTTCATGATACATTCTGGGAATGCAGACTTTCATAGGAAAAAATCGTAAAGAAATGTTATATTATACAAGAACATGAGAAATCGACGGGAGAATACGATATTTTTGGGGAAATATTCTAATATAAGACTTCGAAAGTGACCCAGACTCATGTATTTTTAAAATAATTAAAATTTTTCGAGCAATGCCTTGAATGGATAGACAGGCATTTGAAATACTTGATTAATTAATTTATCATCTGAAAAACAATTCGATGCGATTTTACCTTTTAAATAACACAAGAAACAGCTCATTAATAAAATGTGTTGCCAGTACAGCAATAAAATTCTGAAACTATTCCGATCACGATCTGCTTTATGGAAGCCTTATTTTTGATTCTGCGCCAAAAACAAGGATCAGATGTTCTATTTATTGCCAACAAATCCAATAAACTGACGCGATTTTACGCCGTTCGGGGCTGCAAGTGTCTATCTGATTTAAGAGATCGCAAGAGCGGAACATTTGTCAGAAACAACCTTTCTATGATGTGACTCTATTTGTAATAAGAACAGATGCAGACGGAGAAAAAGAAAATTCATAAATGGGATTAAAACTTAATAAAGATGTATTACTGGTTTACACCTGTGTTAACATACTTCCATGGAACTGATTTTTCTAGAAAAATAGATGCGAAGAATGATTACAATAATAAAGAAAATAAAGATAATAATAAAAGAAAAACAAAAACAGAATTACAGAATCTTAGCGAATCAAAAATTGTTCTTGATAAAAATTATTTATTTATAAGAAATTGAACATGGAATATTACTTACTTACATGGAATACTTACTTATATTGAACATGGAATAATTTTTATTCTTACGTAATCTTATCAATAAAAGTGATTCGAACTATTTATGAATGTTTCACGTTTTGTCTTAAACAACAGAAGCGAATTCAAAAAAAATTTGTATACTTATTTTTTAAGACAAGAGGATGAATATTGTTATCTTTTCAATGTGCAAAAGTTAATTAAATATTTAATTCATTTGAAACTGAAATTAAGTGAAGTTTTGCAGCTTTTCTATAGAATTAGAGTGAATTATCTCATAAGTAATTTTTTACGCCATCTTAAAATTCAAAGTTTTGCCTTTTGAATAATAACAACTTCATGTGGTATAATTTTTCCATAATTTTTATTAATTCTTCAAAATTTAATGATGCAGATGTTTTTGAAGTGAGAAGATTGATAGATATTCTATTGCTAAGCAGCTGTGAGATTTTCAAAACTTATCTATCTTTATTTTTTGAGCGACATTTTTAACTGGTTTTGATAGAATTCTAGAGTTTATTTAGCAGAAACAAAATAGCAAACGATCGAAAGATTTCATGTATTGCAATATTTTATTTCAAAAGTTTGCTTATAGACGATAATGGATTCCGTCGAATGCCAATATTAAATTTTTTAAAACTTTTCTTATGCAATACATAATTCAAATTTGAATCAAAAATACTTATGTATGAGTAAGATTTTAAACAAATTTTTGTAAAAATAAATTAAATTGAAATTTTTGATGTCTACAAAACCTGTCTATCTTTTGAATGATATTTATAAAAGTGATGTGAAGCATTTTTTTTCATTACTTTCTCATATGCGAATGTATTATAATCGCTAAAAATTTCGGCTCCGAGATTTTGATGAGCCTCTACTATATAAACAATTCCGAATTTGAGAAAAAAAATTCTGGGTTTGAAAACACATACATGTTTTTTTTTGGGGGGGGGGGGTGATTACATCGGTTTTTGCAGAGCACAAGATGTCTAAAAAAAGGCAGGATATAAACCAGTGGGATTTGCACTTATATCAATTAAATTTTAAGATAAATCATCTATCTGTGTATGAACAGGAGAATTAAAAAAAAATTTAAGTATTTAGATGGATGAAATTTGGCTTATGATTTTATGACCAATAAATTTTAGATATACAACAAACTTTGGACCAAATCCATCATCGAGTTGAATTGTCGAGATCTGGTAGGTATAGTTACTGCCCTCTCCCCTATAAAAGAATGATGGCATCTATATTTGCCCTTCTCCCATTATTAGGAGGAGAAATTTAATAAATGCCGTAACGAGGCTATGTGTTGCCCTGTCAGTGACTTATCAAGTAGAACTGGGAATATAATATTAATCCTTCCCCTCCTCTCCAAGTTATATTCGTCAAAAAAAAAAGTGACGTAAAAGTACTAACTTTTGCCTTCATGGGCAGAAGTGGATTGAAGGGAGCCAGGTCGATTAAGAAATATTTTGTTACCAAATCTCATCCTTCTAGTTCAAAGCGTTTTGAGTTATGCTATTTACAAACAGAAAGACGGATGGATGGCGGGCAGACATGATTCAGAAAATGTGGTTTTCAGATTTGGGGAGGTTTGAAATATGGAGATTCATCAAAATTTTGAATTCGTATTATTTTCTCTGCGTATACGAGAAAGTAATAAAAACATACACATTTTTCACAGTGATACTAAAATAAAAAAATATCCGAAGCTGAATCATTAACATTTTTATTGAATTTGAAATGCACACTTGAACTGAACAATTTAGTAAAAGAGGGATTTTATAGAGTGCACCACCTAAAGCTGAAAAATGTTGAAATCCAGCACTGTCTATGGATCTCATGACATCCATATCCTTTGACTAACCTTTGTTGCTTCGCCATTATACTCTATAAACCTTTAAAGTTTTATAACTCAAAGGTTATAAAATCTTGGCCGATAATTTCTTTATAGTGACTCATATAATATAATAGGCAGTTTCTTTTATTTGTGTTTATCTTATAAAATAATAGCAATTTTTATAAAAGGGCGGTGATTATTGTTTTAATAAAATGTTGCGAAAAGCTTTCCTTTCTTATCGAAACATGTGAATATGTATCTTGAAGTTCTCATTAAGAAATATTTTATTAATTTGAAAAAAAATTATGTGCTTATCAACTAAGATTGTTTGCAATAATACTTTCAATAAATACTTTAAGTAACATAATATTTTACATGATGTATTTTTTCAAATGAGATTCGACAAAGCAATTATTGTGTAGGTACATACGTACATTGTAACAATAGATAACACCCAATATAGTAAATATTTGATAAAAAGCAAAATTAAAGTAGGAGAAAACTTATATATATTCTTATTATCATATAAGATATTCTTAGAGAATTCAATTAAAAACTTTCAAAAGTGGGACTGGTATGATATATTTTTATTGTGATATATAAAGGTATTTTTGTCTCCGATTTATTAATTTTGATGAAATTCTTTCGTGGTATACTGAGAAAAAATGCTGTAAAAAATATGTTAATCTGAATCTAACATTAGATTACATAATTGTTCAGTTTTTGAGAGTTGGATCTCAAGATCAGTTACATATTTGATTGGCAGTTTGAAATTGTTATCTGGCGTGATGCCAAAATGTTAACTAATAAAACTGTTATTTTTAGGCATATCCATTGTGTAGCTAAAACAGAAAAATTCTTGCCGTCAGTTTGACAAAAAGTTATTTTATATTCTCAAGAAGCTAGTATTAGCTGACGACATATAGAAATAATAGATCAATATAACTGATTATTTTTAAATATTATTAACCTATCTTAAATTATTCATTTTTTAATCTTTACCCTTAAAAGCTACTGCACAAATTCGGCTTAAATCGTCGACTCTGTCAGCAGGCTTGTCTATGGCAAGTGCCATAAGTAACAACAACAACATAAATTACGAAAGGAATAACACAAAATAGTTTTGTGTTGCTTATATGCATTTTCTTAATGATCTAAGACTGATATTTCATTTTTTAAACAACGAAAATTTACTCCTAATTAAATACTTATTTTTCTAGATTAACATCCTGACTATATCAGGCATATTTTGGGACAGACCTTTGGCATATTTTGGGACAGAAAAGCTTTGATCAGCTTTTCGAAGACAAGCCTCCGAATTGGTGCTCCAGTCTCCATACTTCCAAGCCACTCCAGTATGCAAAAGGATCAATCCATACTGTACATTTTAAGAGCATTCAAGCTTCCATAGACAACGGAATCCATGAAACCGGATTTTGAATTCACTCTAACCAAACTCTGATACCAAATCATTGTATTCTCTAAATATTATAATAAATATATTTTTCTTTATGCTTAGTTGTCCTTATTTTTTTCTAGAAATTCATTTATGATCTTCAGTGGTTCTTATCCTCCATCTATCACCCCTCCCCCCCTTGTTACTTAGAAATCAACTCTTCTTGGCATATGTGCAAATATATATAATGTAGCAGTTGCATTACTCTTATCTTCTCTTTTGGATACTAGATGGCGATGCCTGATTAGGCCATCCCATATGTCATCCCATAGTGCATTGCGATTGTAATTAGAATGAGATGTGATGCTGAACTGTGAAGCCGCGCGCGTGAATGTCTTGTCTTTGTGTATGTTTAAGTGTGTGAATGTGATTATTAAAGAAATGTCACCAACAACATTCGTCCTGTTGCTTCCTGCACAGATCATAATAATCTACATACCACCACAATAATATATTCCATTTAGCCGTATTCTTAAATTAATAATTTTTTTAGTCATTTAAATTCAAATCTCATTTAAACTTTTGAGTTGTGAGCAGCGTTTTTTCCCTTCCTCCATGCACCTAAACCAGAGTAGTTGATCATATAAATTTCTTGTAATCCCTGTTTAAAGAGACAAAAATTCTAAATATTTTTTCACGATTTTTTTTTCTGCCTTGAATTGTTGTATTTGTTGCATTCTGGTCATAATTTTAATTAAAATCTTTTAAGCATCGGAAATATAAACTTGTAGCTAGGTACTCTTGAAGAATAAAGAAGTCTAACATCACTTTAACCTTAACTTCTAAATTGTTTAGAGTCTACCTCCCTCCAAGTGACTATAACACATGCTGAACTAAAACGCGGTTCAAGTGAATTCCCTTCTACAACTAGATAAGTTCAAAATACTTGCCTCTCAAGTCTTCTTTTTTTCGGTATTTTGATTTTCGTTACCGACTTGGTCTAACACCTGGTCATGACTCTGACAAAGAAATCTTGATAATGGATAAAAATTGAAATCCTTCAGTAACACAGACCACGAAAAGTAACAATTACTGTTAAAGAATTCCACACCTTCTAGTTAAACCAAAGAACGTTATACACCCATACGCACACACAATGTTTACTTTTACTCATTTAAATATTTGCATTTCTGATTTATCATGTTTACATGGACACGGACACACACATTTCCTATCAACGACTTTCATCTAAAATTTATCATGAAATTGAAAATTTGGTGAAAAGTCTGCATATCCAATTTCATTTCATAAAGTTCTTAGTCTAAATATCCACTTTCGTCAGTTTTTGAATCATTGTATTCAAAAACTGACAGATAGACATCATTCCAGACACTCAGGAAGGATTGAAATATGGAGATTCATCTAACAATATCAAATTTCATTGATGATTACAATACTTTCTCTTAGGTCTACTTGGCAAGCAAGAAAATAAATAAAAACCCTCGTTTCAATTAAAAACAAATACCGGCATTCCCAACTCCGACATTATTTAAATAAAACAAATTCTAGCTTTTTTTAAAAAAAGGTAAACACTCAGCAAAAAACTTATCACCAACTAACTCGTCACACAATTGCATTTTGGAACTATAGTCAAAAGTTCGGAAAGAATTGCTATCTATTTGTAAAACCGTTATCTATTCGCCGCCAGTTCACGCCCATCGCTTGAAATGGAGTGGCGATAATTTCCCTCATAAACCTAGTTTAACTTGTGATTCATTTGCATTTTTATCTTCCAAGCCTTTTTGTAAAGACTTTCTGCAAGGAAGTTTCGATAAGATGTTTCCTCTTTATTCTAGCATTGACCTGCCGATCAATTTTAACCTACATTTCTTATTTCATAAAAAAATTCACATATTTGTCTTGACCTTTTTCAAATTCCAAGTCATGGATTCTGTTGGATTTCTGCTGGTTGAAATATAGAACCATAAACATTTTGCTTTCCTATAATTGTAATTTACAAGCATTAGTATGTATGTTTATTGATAAGATATTCATATTTTATGCTTTTAGTTGCTTCTAGTTTCTTCTTATACAAAAAAAAGTAACATGACAGTAATACTGAACGCCATTTGATTAATTTTTATTGTCTATATGATAGGGACATTGAATTATTGCTTCTTAGACTTATAAACTGAAAATAAATAATTTAAGGACGTTATTATTTGATACAAAATTGCACAGAAAGTAAGTGAATCAGTAAGCACATTCTAAAAATGAAAGTTGTCATCTAATTCCATTAGAAAACGAGAGTTAAGAGATTAGTACACGTTGTTTTACATTATACTGTGATCTCATCTTAAGTAAGATGTTCTATGAATTCCAAAATTAAATTTCCTCACTGCATTCATTAAACCTTGAAAGAAAAACGCGAAGCATCTTGGAAAGCTACGTTTAAGTTCAATTTTGCAGCAATACGAGAGCTATTTTGAAAGGCATTCTATAACTTTAAACCGTGGTCAGATATCGTGAACACTGGCACCCACTCTGGAAAAATCTACCCCACATCAGTTAGAAAAAGTTTGATTTTCGATGCTTGATTTAGCATTCACTTAACTTATTTCCTCGGTGGATTGTGAATAAAATCAGATTTTGAACCAGGAAACCAAATTCATTTCCTCTGTGGATTTTGAACCTGAAATCCTCTTGTCCCGAAGCGGAACCAATTTTGTTTTTTCGATGGATTCTGAATGAAATCAGGTTTTGAACCTGGAACCTTCTGGGCCAGAAGCTGAGATTTTACCACGATGTTACCAGAGGACTATTTTAAACTAGCAGAATATATGTTAAACAAGTAAAATTGTTAATGCGATTTAACTCCTTTTGGAGTCCGTCAGCATATGCCATACATACTATCAATCCATTTATGTTATTTACTTGGTGGTATAATGCTTTAAGCTATCATTTTAAATAAGATAAATTACTCACTTGAAAATAGTCTATTTCTAAACATTTTTAACTAAATGCATCGAATAAAAGAGATAAACTCATCAATCTAAGTCACAAATAAAATGTGAAATAATTGTGAATTAAACACTTTTCTTAAAAGTCTTGGACTTTTTTTTTTTTTTTTTTGAACACACTTCTTAGCTTGGACTTTCTTCAAATAAAAATATATAAAATCGATCGATTGAAAGTATTTTGAACAATATATATTAATTTATATTTTCCTTAAAATGTATTGATCTGGTTCTCAAACATCCTGATGTTTCTTTTCGATGCTGGCAATGGTGTAACAAGAAAATATGGCGCAAGGACCATATTATATTTTTTTCTATCTCTTCGTCATATTTAACACATAAAGAAATTAATATACTAATATTGTGTTTTCACACTTCTCCTTGAAAGCTAAAACTTATCCTTCCTTTTTCCATGTCTTTTCCCCTTCTGAAAGTCACAGGAAACAAGAATCGAGAAGCAAGATAGCTATAAGAATCTGGGACATAACACTGTCTTTTAAAATCTTTGTCTTCACAGCGCCTCTTTTAGATCCCAGTCCAGTCTTTACAACATTGAAGCCAGAAACTCAGTGACGTAATAACATAAATGATAATGGAACATAAAACTATTCTTCTAGTCTCCCCCCCCCCCTCCATCCGTCCTGTTTTATTTTCAATATGGAAATAATAGCACTAATATTAGTTTGAAAAAAATTTCATAAAAACATTTCAGATCTATTTTCTTAAACATTCTTCTAGTCATCTGACGAAAAAGTTGGAGCAATTTCTTTTTATTTATTTATTCATTCATTTATAATAATTATTATTTTGAAAACCAATGGCAGGCAATATTTTGAGGAATTTTTTTCCTTCTCAATACAGAGCCCAAATATCATGAACAGTTTTCTTCCTATTCATCTCGATTGAATGCAAAAAGTTTATGGTGTTGGAAAAGAAGAATTTTATACATTTGAAATTCCATTTTAATATATCTGAAATATACAAAAATCACTAATTTTTTTTTAATGCATTCACTATCTTGCACAATATTAAATTTTTTGAAAAATAATATGAAACATTTTGCCTGCATTTGAAATCCCCCCCCAAATAAGCTCTTATGAATTACTTTTCAAGCCAATATTTCATCTTTATTTACCTTAAAATAGGCACCTAAGCCTAAATTTATGTTTCAGCAACTTACAAATAACCAAATATCAGTACTGAAAAAAAAAAATAGTTCTCGAAATTTTATAAATCCGATATCACAAATTGTAATCATACAACTGATTCACCACCAAGAACAGTTGATGTATTACAGAAAATGAATTATAAAAAGCCGGTTATAGTTAATTAAACCTTAATTGGGTAAATAGGATGCAGACAATATATTAATTAGCCTTTGTTGCGAGGAATGCCCATTAGCTTAGCTGAGAAATATTTGAAATGCATATTAGAGAAGCAACAGTTATCGAGTTGGCAGATCTTTTCTTTGTGAGAAGTATCAGAGCGGCTATTCTTTTAAGTGATAGCGTCTCATTGTTCCGCAAGTTCACTGCCGCATTGTGAATGCGATTGAACTTGCGCGGTAGTCACTGAGATAAGAAAGAAAAATGTGCAGGTTGTTTTAACCACTTGATGACCGTGCCCATCCGTTATACATCATCAAAGCACCGTAATTTTAAATTATAAGTTAAAATTAAATCATTCAATGATCAGTGGCGTAACGTAGGTGGGAAGTGGGAGGTAGGTAGTGGTATAGATCCTCAAGGGCCTCTTGGATACAAAATATTAGTGCGTTGATGTCCTTTTTTCAAATTAAATATGATGAGGGGGCAATAAAATAATACCATGCCATGCTATACTTCTAAGCCACGAATGGCAATTTAGAAGAAAACTAAATTATACTATGCCTCATCAATAAAATCACTTACAGTCTCTAAATAACAGTCAGAGTAATTATAATTTATTACAAAAATAAAAGGAATTCATAAATATCTCAAGTGTTCTATGGATATATCCTAAATGCACATGACTCAAAGATAAACAGAAAATTAAAGCGAAAAATAGAAAATAATAAAACAGACAGTAAAAGATTAGATAGTAGAAACGAAAAAAAAAAAAACAATTAATGAATTAAAAAAGAATCATTTGCGTGTATCAATTCTTAAAAAAAAAAAGCTAGTCAATAAGTTAATAAATGAAATGAAAATGTAAGAACATAAAAAAGAAATCGTTTAAAGTATCAGAAAAAATATTATAATTGAAACTCCTCTTTAAAAATTTAAGGACATTTAGAAGTTGATGTGATATATCTAAAACAGTTAATTCTTGATGTATCGTACATTTCCCCTTAAAGCAACAACAAAATCAAAAATAATATCCTCATCGCCAATAAAATCACTTACCTTTATTTCGCCACTGTCAGAATTATTATAATACATTACAAAAATAAAAAGAATTCATAAACATCTCAAGTGTCTTATGGACAGATCCTAAATACACATGACTCACAGAAGAACAGAAAATATAAAATGAAGTGTAGAAGATAATAAAACAGAAAACAGAAGATTAGACAGTAGAGAAAAAAAAAACAGTTAATGAATTAAATAGTACATTTAAGAACTTGTGCATGTCAATTCTAAGATTTACAAAACTTAGTCAATAAGTAAACAAATAAAATAAAAATATAAAAACATAAAAAAATAATATTAGGAAAAATAAGTATTTTGATTTTACTACAATCAAAGCTCCTCGTGAAAAACTTAAAGAGAATTAAGAGTTGATGTGATATATCTAAGGTAGTTAAAATGTAATGTTTAGTACATTTTCCCTTACAGCAACAAAAAATAACTCGAGATAGAGAATTATGAACCTAATTATTTTCCTCTCCTTCCCTGTTTTCCCTGAGCTTTGCTTTACATTATATGTCAAAAACTTTTCAACATAATAAAAAAGAATCCCCCCCTTTTTTACTTTAATTGTATCATTTCAAAATTTTGCTATTTAAATTTTCTTCCGCGTTCCTTTGTATCATCATAACTATTATCAAATTGAATGCAATTGAATATACATTAAATCAAATTAAGTATATTCAATGATATATTTGAATATACATTATTATTAAATTATTAATAACTATAAAATGCGATGATGAGGAGATGCAAGATTCTAATCACCGAATAGAAAAATGTACATTAATACTTTATTGTCCTTAACTTGTGAGAGAACATAAAAGAGGGGGAAAGATGGAAAAAATTATTCATTGCAAACCAAAATAAAAAAGCTGTTCATTTAAAAACCATAGAATACATACGCGAAAAACATATAAATATAAAAGAGCATATACATATAGAGAGAAGAAAAAGAAATATCTAGAAGAAAAACAAAAATAATGCTCATAACAATTATCAATTTCTCTTTAAAATAAGTTTTAAAATTAAAAAATGATGCTTTCAAATAAAAATAATTATTAACAAGCATCTGATAGTTTTTGAAGCATATGACCCATAATTAAATTCTTATTAGTTGTATTTTATTTATCGTGAACTGTTTTATTACCTCACTGTCACTCTTCGCTATCATAAGAGCGATAGTAAAATAACAAATTCTAAGAACAATAGCAATCCGAGAGCTATAATAAACATGACATAGAAACTGTTCGTATATATTCCTTAGGAAATTATTCTTCGGTTTGTATCGCCCCGTATTGTACTTATACCCCGTACTGTATTTATATAATACCGTTTTTACATCCACAATATGATAAAATAGAATAAAAACGAATATTTTATAGCCTAAGATGAATGAATCTCATCTAGAATCATTTTAGATGCGCTTTGCTCAAGGTCATTTTTTAGTGGCCGGTTGAAAGCAACATTCCATTCGACAAATTTGTTGTAATGCTTCAAAAACAAACAAGAACCAAATTTCGGAAAAAGAATTTTAAGGCTTACAATTTAAAACTAGAACTTTACATTTTGGCATCCAATATTATTCAAAATTAACTTCTAATTAACTTGTATTTTTGCATCCTATTGACATCTCAGGCGGTTAAAACTAAAACTTATCAATTTTGTTTTAATGGAATATCAAACAATTTTAAATTATCAATATGTTCTACATGTGATATATAGCGACTTGGTTTTTTCGAAGTTTTTAAATTCTGATTTTTTTTTACCATTTTTATTTCCTATTAAACAAGCGTAATGCTAATGGAACCGAGTTTAGCTTTGTATATTTGGATGATTAGAATTTCTATTTTGTCAAGTTCGAATTACCCAAATTCTGCTAAAATTCCATACTCCAGATAGATAACCTAACAAAAAGTCATTTTGTCCAAATTCAACATGCATCAATGCAAATGAAGTTATAGCCTTACTATAAAATTAAAATTATACAGAATTATTACAAAAATAAATAAATAAATAATAAAATACTAATAAAATAATTACAAATTTATACAGAAATTTTTTGTCCTTTTTAAATGTAAATATTTGTACTAAATAAGAACATTATTTTTCATGATAATAAAAATTGATTAACAACTTTCTATTAAGAAAATTTTGAAATTTTCTTTAGCTATAGAAATGTCTTTATGCCTAAACAGTAAGTAATATTTAAAATAAAAGATAGGGAATTTTGTGCTGCTATAAGACATTCAATAAGGATTAAAACAATTTAAAATTATTGTTAATGAAAAGTGATTAAAATATTAATAAACTTTCAAGTATTACTTACTATCTGCGTAATACTACGGTCTCTACACATTACTGTTCTCCAAGAAATCTAGTGTATCCTTATAACTGCAAAAACATAAAAAAGTGAAAATATTCAGTGATTCTTTAAGAATTCTGTGATTTTTTTTACTGTGTCCTATTTGTTTGCATTGTTGCATGTGGTAAATTTTAAATTCTGTTTAATCGAATACAAATAATTAAAATATGTCTAAAATATTTATTTTCTTTTTTTTATCATTGATAATTTCACTATATTTCTTTGTGAAATAAATTTAGAAAATAAGAGTGTTCTTGACTTAAATTCATAAATATACTTTTTTAAAATTCTGTTGCGATGTGTTTCATTTCTTTGTTATTAAATGCTTCTCTAATTGGTACTAAATGAGAGATAAAAAGAGAAAGAGAAAGAAAATGTTTTCTTTCTACTTAAACAAGAGGAAAATTATAGTGCTTTAGCTATTTTATTTTATGTTATAACATGTCCAAAGAATATTTAAAAATAAAAATAAATAAAAAATATTTGATATTATAAAAATAAAATATAAGCAATTTAGTAACTAGATAATAATATTACTATTAGATAATTGCTTATGTTCACTCTTCAGACCGAAGGTTTAATTTAGACTCTTTTGTGATATTCGTGTTTTGATTTTGTTAACCCGGCACAAGCTAAGAATCCGTTCAGGAGCATACGCCGGAAAACAAACCTCATTCCTTCCTTTAATTTAGATTTAATGTTATTAAAATCAGCAAAAAAAAAAAAAAAAAGGCAATGCAAAAGATGTAAAATCTTACAATATGTAAAATTTAAATACAAAGAAGTTTTTAGTTTTTATCTTGAGCTTTTAAGTTTGTAGATATTCCGCACACTTCTTATGCTTTAGAATTCAAACGCGAATTGGAAGCAAATATTCAAAATATTTGTAAGATTTTTTTTAAAACTATCGTTGATTACTTAGATAGTATCACTAAAATTTTAGTTTATTCCATGATAATTGCACTGAAGATAATAGCTTTGTGTCAATATTTTTTTTATATAAAAAGTTTTTTGAAAAAGTTACTAGCAGCAGAACTAAGTTTCTAAATTTAGATATGGAATCTCAAAAGGAAATAATCTCCAAATAATTAAACAAATAATATTAACTAATAATAGTTCAGTATATAGCATTACATTTTCAAAAAAAGAATAAAAAAAAGTCTATCAATTAAAAACTGAATTCATATATAATAGTTTTTTACAAGAATATTTGTATTTTCACGAACTTTTCTACTAGTTTCGATATTTAAGTAACAGTGCTAACAGAATATGGAATGAACGTAAAATATATATATAAATTCTTCTGAAATTATTTAAACATTATTTCGAAATGGTAAATTAACAGATAAATTCGGAAATTATTAAAGTATTTAAGTAAAAAAATAATGCTAAAAAATTAAATAGCTTGAATAATAATTAAAAAGAATTATGGAATCGAGTCCACCCAATTCCTAATCTTTGTTGGCGTGAATCAATTGCGCCAAATAAGCGATAAAGTCAACCAACTGATAAGAATTACATTTCCGCCCCAATCTCTTGATGTCGCTCTGGATGGAGTTCCTGTTCAATACAGTTTGCCATATATGGTCACATTGAACATATTTGCTCTCCTATTGGTCCGAAAGTATTCGCTTCTATGCATAAAGTTGGTTTTCAGCCAATCAGAGCGATTCTCAGGCCGATGGTGGAAAGGTGGACAACGGAGTCATACCATATATGGTAAAGAGTAGAAATCCAGCTTTGCTAAGGTACACGTGCCATAAAAGCCGGCTTCACTTCTTTTAGACCACTGTCTTTCGAAGAGGTGTTCGTGTTCACTGTGTGGAATAGTTTCGTTTAGTGTAAGTTCCCCTATAGCTGAAAAATTTCAAACTATTGGATTATTTGTATCGTAAAGTGTGGGTGAGCTTTGGAAAATGCTTTATTTATCGTACTTGTGTATTAAATTCATCGAAATATACAATTTTTAACTTCTTGACAAATGACACTTAGTCCCGTGATTTAAAGGGCGTGTACCTAAGAAGTAGTGTTCGATCTCGAGCTGTCTTCAGCTTGAACACTTTATTAAAATATTATAGATTTTATAAATTTTTAATGTTATTATTATATTTCCTCTAAGTGGCAATAGCTTAAGTTGTTGATATAGTATTATTTTCAATTCTGATATAATTCTAAACTTAAGTGTTTAAGTTCTCGTAGTTAATGGTTTAAACTATCAATATATCTTGAGAGTTTGTGCTAGTTCGATTAATATTGTTTATGTTGTATATACTGTAATTGTTATTTCATGACTTATTTTGATAATCTTGCTATATTAGTAATTGTGCGAAATCTGACTAGAAATATATATATGTTCAATCGCTAAATGTTCAGAAGTGTAAGAATTCATTCAGTGGTTGTGTTGGAATCTTAACAAGTTGTAATCTAATTCCTATAAATGACTTTCTAACTCCTACGCTCAGTCTACTAATAAAATGGGTTTATTAATATTGAAATCTTTAGAACTTCCAGAGGATGTTAAAGAGTAAACTTGTTAACTGCCTTTTAAACGATTCTATATTGGTTAAAAAAATGAAATCGTTAATGTTAAATCGCCATCTTTTTAAAAAAACGATATTATAATAAAACAAGAACGAACTTTTAAAGACTCGACAAATAAGGCGTTAATATAGCTGATTGGCAGGAGGAGGTGGGGGGGGGGGGGGGGGGGAAGGGGAAGAATGTTAGTTCGCGGAAATTTTTTATTCCACTAGTCTTGTAAGAATAATTCGTTTTGTGAGCTTTGTAAAGTAAATGTAGTATTTTTGAATGAAAATGTCAACGATTTAACTTCAATTTGCCCCGATCGACGATATTAAAGATTGATTTGGACTTGTAAATTTGTGTAACTTTGTTTTTCTATTATTAATGCTTACTGAAATAACGATGTACACTGATAAATATGCAACATCTATGAGCTATAGAAGAAATTAATTTCGAATTCTAATTTTTTTTATAGGTTCTTTCCTCTAACCAATAAATAATCATGTGTGACGACGATGTTGCCGCTCTTGTTGTAGACAATGGATCTGGTATGTGCAAAGCTGGCTTTGCTGGTGATGATGCACCCAGGGCTGTCTTCCCATCCATTGTCGGCCGACCCCGTCATCAGGGCGTCATGGTTGGTATGGGGCAGAAGGACAGTTACGTAGGCGACGAAGCTCAAAGCAAAAGAGGTATCCTCACTCTGAAATACCCCATTGAACACGGTATTGTAACAAATTGGGATGATATGGAAAAAATCTGGCATCACACCTTCTACAACGAGCTCAGGGTTGCCCCCGAAGAACATCCAGTTTTACTTACTGAAGCTCCACTGAATCCCAAGGCAAACAGGGAAAAGATGACCCAAATTATGTTTGAAACATTCAACACTCCAGCTATGTATGTAGCTATTCAAGCTGTCCTGTCTCTGTATGCTTCTGGTAGAACCACAGGTATTGTCTTGGATTCAGGAGATGGTGTATCTCACACTGTACCCATCTATGAAGGTTATGCTCTGCCTCATGCTATCCTTCGTCTTGATCTTGCTGGTCGGGATTTGACAGATTACCTTATGAAAATCCTTACTGAAAGAGGCTATTCTTTCACCACCACAGGTAATAAACTAATTTGTTATAAGTTGCTTAAATTGATGATTGATATCAATTATAATGATTAAGCAAGTAATTAGAATAGAATATATTAAGCATTGAAAGCTAATTAAAAAAACTTAATAGATGTATTCATATGAAAATAAATAATGCAACTAATTAAGAAACGTTATTCAGGGCACTGCACTTTTCAGTAGATGTTTCAGTTATATTAATGACTAATTGTTTTTGTTTTCCTTCCAGCCGAAAGAGAAATTGTCCGTGACATCAAAGAAAAGCTGTGTTACGTAGCCTTGGACTTTGAACAAGAAATGGCTACTGCTGCTTCCTCTTCCTCTCTAGAAAAATCTTACGAGCTTCCTGATGGTCAGGTAATTACAATTGGAAACGAACGATTCCGTTGTCCTGAGGCTCTCTTCCAGCCATCCTTCTTGGGTATGGAATCTTGCGGTATTCACGAGACCACTTACAATTCCATCATGAAATGCGATGTTGACATCCGTAAGGATCTCTATGCTAACACTGTCTTGTCCGGAGGTACCACCATGTATCCAGGTATTGCCGATCGTATGCAGAAGGAGATCACCGCCCTTGCACCTAGCACCATGAAGATCAAAATCATTGCCCCACCAGAGAGGAAATACTCTGTCTGGATCGGAGGTTCCATTCTAGCTTCCCTGTCTACCTTCCAACAGATGTGGATCTCTAAGCAAGAATATGATGAATCTGGCCCAAGCATTGTCCATCGTAAATGCTTCTAAAAAAAAATAAAACTTTAAAAAATTGAATAACAGCTGCACAGAACTGCTCATGTTCTTCCCCCTTCCCCAAAGAAATTTTAGTTGACTTTTCCTCTGGTAAAGACTGCTGCAACATAAGGTATTAAAAAAAAATTGTACAGTTGTGATACTGTTCCTGAAGCAAAATTGCCAAGACCGAATCGTCAAGTGGCCACTCTTCCTTAGTGCTGCACGTTGGACTCGTACAAAATTTACTTACTGCTGTACCAGTCTTTTGTCTAGATGTATTTATAAATTGTGTTGTATACTGAGTTTAAATACAGGCGTTTGTTTACTTTTATGTGTTGTTCTTTCTTGTGATACATATGTACTTGCATTACATATTGCATGCAATAAAAAGTTTTCTCCAATTTTTAATCTTGGAATTTAAATTTCTTTTTAACTTAACCATCTTAAAATTAATGATGTAAACTTTAATATTAAGCTGAGAAGGCACTGACTAAAATTTTTTTTAGCTAAGAAACTCAACTGCTGGAAAAGGCAGGATTAATTTTAGAAGCAATGTTTCTTAATTTTCTCTTATTTTTGTTCAATAAAATGAGTGACCTGACAACTACTTGATAGATAATTCCAAATTTAACTAAACATTTATTTGCCTTGATTAAAAAAAAAAAATCTAGCCTATGGATTTATATACACCAAGATAAAAAATTTATTTGCAAGGTCTTAATTCTAAAATTTTGAAATAAGAGTATTTGATATAACACCATGTGATTACCGACCAGATAGGAAATTGGAAAGGATCCAGTTTCAACAGTATTTTTCTGAGCGATCGAAGTCGGGCACTTAAAGCATTGTTTTAAAAGATGCGAGAGTTGAATCCAAATTCTTTTAACTTAATTTCAACAAATTTGAGTTCCTCTAAATTGATTAGAACTTGCAAAGTCAATAATTGTAAGTTAAATCAAACGCGGATGTAGGATGGATTAAGAGATTTTGCAAGAGTTAGCAAGTTTATAATTGAAATTGCTTTTCAACACTTCCCAATTTGAATTGAATATTTTGTGAAGTTCTAGAAGGCAGCTGTGGGAACCAATGGACATGCATATGATGCAATATAGTACGGTAATGTCAATTTTTTCTTAATCTAGCATGCATTTAATTTGTCTAATTAAGATGGAAGAAAGTTTCGCCGAAAATTCTGTTTTTTTTGTATTAGAAATAAAGAGCCGTGATGAAATTTATGTATTTTTCTTGGTTTAATTGTAAAATAAATCATGCATCAAATGATTGTTCATATTTCGAATTAACAAAATGATCTATAACCGTCTGAAGCACTTCCGTCTTTGGATTTGTAACAGATCAGAAATGGGAATTGTGTGGACAGCAATATATACTCACGAAGATTAGTGTAATAGAATGCGAGTAAGAATTTCATTAGGAACGGAAATTTCCAGGGAATAAGTTTTGACAGAGGAATGTAAAATTCCTCAGAGCAGTCGATTAAAAATAAAGCGTGATTGAAAGGAAGACTAAAAATTACTTTGATGAAATAATTTAAACGCATCATTTCCATCTGAAACATTAAATAAGTGTAGAAATATCGAATGAAAACACATTTGAAATGCTGAATGCAGAGGCAAGAAATTCATAGAGGCGGGTGCCAAAACAGACAACTAGCAGCCTATGCCTTATAGAAACAGGAAAAAGACATTTAAATGAATTAATTTTCGCAATAAGACTGCTCCGACAAGCTGTTACAATCGACGGGTCGTAAATATCTTTACATCTATGACAATTGCTTGCTGACGTATGTAGCACGTCATTAGCGATTATGGGATAAAAACATCTCCACATGCGTAACACATCTTTCCACAGCAAGCGATGAAGCACTATAATGTAGTCTACTGATTCCCTCCACACATATCTCTAGTAGGGACCGTATGTAGAAAAAACCCCTTATATACCCTGTGCTAAACCTCCTCACTTAATAAGAGTTAGTAATAATTTATTGAATTTTAATTAAATATATTTAAAAAGAAATCTATTAATAAACTCAACAGCAAAGAGATGCCACAACATGAATATAAACAAATACTCCCCGACTTATCACATAATTAATGCAAGATATATACACTTATATTTCAATATGAAACCTTTTTAGGCAAGAAATATAAATCGAACAATTCATTCCAATTTCGTGAAAGCTATTTTACCAAAGCATTGGTTTTGAGAGAATAACCAATTCAAAACAGAACTGCAAAACTGATGTGTACTGATAAAGGAATTTGAGACTTGCACTATTTACCAAATGCAATGAGGACTTTTTGGTTAGGATTCCAACAATAGAAGAGTGGATTATATTTAAGATTTTAAATCATCATATCCTTGAAATTAGCTTTATGAATCAATACATTAATCTACTAAGATCTCATATTCATTATTTTTTTATATATATAGAAAGCTAATTCCTTTCATTAGCAGTTTTTTTTCATGTATTGATTTTCCAATTCACTTCCACACTCACAATAATCCCGACATTTTATATGCTTTTAGTGTACATGTGCATATATTTTAAATATTAAAAATAAAAAGCAAAATCAATCTTTTATTAAATTAGCTTACTTATATTAGCTGTAACAATATGCAAAACGAAACTGCCTGTAAATAATTTGACTTTTTATATCAGCCTTGATAAATAATTCTCTATTTTAAAACAAATATCAGTACACATTAATAAACCACTTTTATAGCATTATACATAAAAGAGTAATTTGAAATTTCTTTTATCAATAATAGTATGACCAAATAAAATTATTTCATTCTATTTAAATCTCAATATACTTTTGAAATAAACTAATAATAGTTATTTAAGCAAGCAAATCTAGTATAAAAAACCATTACATTCCTAACTTTTAATTAGGTTTCTAATGCCTATGTGGATTTGTGCAAACATAAAAACATCTTTTAATATAAGTATCTGTAAACCTTCCCAATAACAGCAAAAAAAAAAAAAAAAAAAAAAAATTATAATCAAAATTTGCTAAACAATTTAAATAAATTTTATTCTGTTTCTTATCATAAATTTATTCTACCTTCTTTTCTTATTTATATGCAATTAGAAATAAGTTTTTTTCCCCCCGTCCTAAAGCTGAAATGGAATGAAAAATACTTTTAGAAATTTATCCTTATTTCCTTTATGACATTAAGAAATTCAAGTTTTTAACATCCTTCTGTCCAATTAGATCCTAATTCAAAATCAATCAATGCTATTTTCACTAGATCTCTAACTTACTTTAAATGTAATGCATAATTATTTTCAAATCACTGAATAAGAAATAAAAATCTGTATAGTTAATGAAATTTATTCACTAGATACATGTAAACAAAGTATTTGGTAAGAATACAATTGTAGATCAGTAGGTTTCAGTTACAGAATGTAATGAACAAATTCAAATACACAAGACTAAATCCTATAAAAAAGCTATCACTTAAAAGTACGAAAACATACGTCTGAATGTGTGGAATGATTAAATATACATATGTCTTGTACAGAGAGATTGTTTTCTAAGGCAATATTATGAGGTAAAGGCATCTGTTATTTCAATTAGATAAAATTACTCTGGTTATATAAGCTGAAGTTATTATAGGAAGACCAAGAAAGAAATTAATGTAATTTTCACAAGATTTGAAAGTTTCTCAGAGACAATTACAAGTAATCATATTAAAATAGAAGTAACTTAGAAAATATAATTAAAAATTCAGTTAAAAATAAATTTTTACATCAAGACTATCAACCTCATCTACTGTCTCTGAAGATAATTTTTTTTAAAAAAATGAAAACATCAAAAAAGTTCAACAAAATGGTTATTTACTATTTTTATTTGAAATAAACAGAGCAAATGTACATTAACTGCCAATTAACAAAATACCTAGTTTACATATTATCAGCTGATTTGAAAGGGGAAAAATTAAAAAAAAAAAAAAAAATGAAGATTCATACAGAATCAAGTAGCAGAAAAACTTCAGAAAAAAAAAAAAAAAAAGATTTCTTTAACTCAATATGAAATGTGGTGTGACGAAAACATTTTGCTGGAAAGTGCATAGCTTTTATACATGCTTGGCACGAGCAATGCAGGCAACAGCATGCAGTTTCAAATGGAATGAAACTTGCTTGTTAGAAGTATGCAACAATTAAAACTTTTTCAAAGTCACAATTGCTTTATACATTTTATCAAAAAATGTGACTTATGAAAGGAAAATTAAATGTGAATATTACAGTCTGTAAACTGAAGCTCTTCCACAATGTGATGTTACTCTAAATCAGGAAGTTCTGAAAAAGATGAACAAAAATAAATTAGTTTAAAATAAAATCATTAAATGTGGTCACAATTATGAATACACAGATATAAATTTCTTGTTTTATCAAAATAAATAAATAATAATAATAAAAAAATTTGATAAACTTGAGAAAAGTAAAAATACATCATAATTTTTGTGTAACAAAAATATAGAAAGAGTAAAAATAATTTTAAAAAATTCAAATCTTTACAGAACAACTTTTAATCAGATTTAGATTTCATCCAGATCGTGTAGTAATTTGTCTCGTAGATCTTGAACCTTTACAATTATTTAAAAAAATTCTCCTTTTTATAAAATTTTCCAATCCTTTTCTAAAAAAAGAGTTCAATGATCCAATTGATGTAAATACAGATTAAAACAATGATAACATGTAATTGCATTGTGAATTAACAGTCACTTATTCTACAGAAGTTCACCTATGCATAAATTTACAACTAATATCAGCCATAAGACCTATTTAAAATACATACAAAATGACCTGATAGGGGAACTAAAGTGGTTTATACCCCTTAAAGAATCTATTTTCCAGCTTTAATTTAATAAAATAAAGAGATTTCACTGATTGCAGAAATGATAAAAATTGAGAATTTATAATTTTAAAATGCTACTAATGTGATAAAAAGATACTGCACCATATATCTGTTCACACTTTTACTTAAATGTGGACAGAGTGCTTTTAAGAGATTATAATGAAAAATATAACAATTTTCAAATTACCTGACATTTAGTATATTCTTTAATTTCATTTTCAGCATATTAAAAATAAATTCATGGTAACCATTAAATCTATACTATCATAATTAGTGGATCTGGGAGTGATTTTATTTAAAATAAAATTTTTCTAAGCAGGCTGATTGATTTATGGTCATGAATTGTAAGAATATGTCATCACGGCACATTTCAAATTTTTTTTTTTTTATATTGATTGCCCCAGCTTTCTTTTTGTTAATTACTCTATTTGAAGTTAGCAAGAAGGAAATAATTTCATAGAAACCAATTTCTTCCTTTCTGTAATGAATAAATTATTATTATTCTTAAAAAGAAAGTAAATGAACTTGATTAAATACAACCTTTTCAAAATTTGTAGGAACAACTGGAGGATTAGAAAAATTTACAATCAAAAAGTAAAACCTATTCTTAGCAAGAAAAATTTCAAGAATGAGTGTAATTATTATATTTTGACAATTAAGAAAAATTCAATATTACATTTTAGCAACTAATTTTCATATCTTGTCAAATTTCTACATAGCTGATTAATAGTATCCCATTTAACTCATTAATGCCCACCAGTATTAATACGACAGATTTCATTTCTGTCTGAACTATGCATATTCTCATATTTCTTTTGTTTAACTTATGAAGTAATAAGCATCCCCTAACTTCTAAACAGTTTTCTAATGCTATATATCTTTGTCCAAACAACTTATAAAGTCAAAGAACCCATTAAAAATATTAAAAACCTGATTAATTTGAGATAATGTTTATTATATTTTAAAAGTGATTTAATATATCTATGAAGAATTTTTAGAAAATATCTGATTATTCAACATTTTCCTTTTAAACCTTATTTTACCGCTGTTCTATATTGATGACAGCTGAAATTTGTTGCATTTTCAAAGTAACACCATCTTTTTCTTTTATGACGAGCTTCTAAATATTTTTCTAGGTTGACTGAAGTTATGTATTATAATTTGAAGTTCAATTTGAATCATTTTCAGCTTTTCAAAATTTTTTGAAAATATAATTTATGTCAAATAATAAATTAATAATTTTAATTAGAAAAATTATGTAAAGAAATTTTTTATTTCTTTTCAAATCTATTAATGAAGTCGTATAAAATAGCTGACAAAATTCTGTGCAAAAGCTTCAACTAAACAGATTTTAGGAAAGGTTTAGCCCTCCTGTTATTCTTAAAAAATATTCATATAAAAGCAGTGGATAGAGTTTAGGCTACTGACTGCTTCTTGAAAAGTTCAGTCACACTATTAATTTAAAAAAGCCGACACCAGTGTTTGAGGAATACTTTTGTTACTCTTTTTTCACTGAATTACACAATGAAGAATAGACAAAAGATTGTGATAACACTATCTTTTGGTGAGAAAAGAATTGCAGTTAGAGGGGTGAAGTGATTTCACTTCATATTCACACCATCAGAAAAACTAAAAATGAGTTAGAACACTTGAGTAACCAAACTGAGTTAACCACTTGAAAACAATAGCAATTTTAATATAACAGGGTTTTGGTTATTTTTCCATACTCTTCATTTCTATAGTTTTATCCATTTAACATTTAGCTATACTATTAATATATTAATTAATTAAAATAAGTATCTGTTAAGTTATATTGCATGAAAAATCCTGTTTTGAAAGTATATGAATTCTTATATACATAAAGTTATTAATCTTCCCTTAGAAACCTTTCATAATCAGTAGGTTTGTTGGAATTATTAAAACCGCAAAAACTTAATATTAATGACTTATACAACTTAATTTTAATGACTTAATTAGCAAAATCAAATTTTGATAGACGTGCAACGTATACAATTTCACGATCTTTAATCACTGTGTTCATTACATTATTCACACAATTTTCTATAATCAAGAATAAAATGCGTACTTTTAAATTTGAAATTAAATTTCCATTCATTTCTAAAGCATGTACCGCAGATTATATTTCAAGATTTTTTTGCAATATATCAGAAGACTATTCAATAAAAAAATTCACTGAATTCATTTTTTTTTATCTATCATTTCTTAATTCTGAAGTTAACCTTTAACTGTAATTGCTACAATATACAAAAATTTGATTAAAAGCATGTATCATACAGAAATTCAATATGGATAAATAACCAAACATTAATAATGGAAACAAACCAGGATGAAATATTAGCAGCAACAATGGAAACAATTAGAATTAAAATAATAAAATATAATGTCATAGATTCTGCTCAAAATACTTTTGAAGAATTAAAAATTAATCCTTAATATGAAATATAAATATTTAAACAAAAAATTTGCATCAATGAAAAAAAAAAGAGCTAAAATACTGCTTAAATCTTTATATAAAATTCTAATAAATTTTTATCAATTACCCAAAAGTGCACATTATTATTGTCCAAAATATGCATGAGCTAAATTTAGTAGCTCTAGGCTGAATGGTTCAGCCTGGGACTGAGTAGATATTTACTGAGATGAGAGCAAACACAAAAAGAGAAAAAAGGAGGCAGAAGAAGCATCGACTCTATGCACCGAGTTATTTAATTTCAAGGTCATAGAAATTCGAACCAATTTACTTAATTGTGCTAGGCACAGGTTTGACAATGTAGTCTAGCTCATTTGGAGATCAACAAACCCCCCTTCAAATATAAAATACCACACTGATATTAATTAATATATGATTCTTCAAAGACAAAAGAGCAATAAGCACCAACAATTCTAATGCGTAAAGACATAACCAAAATTAATTTGTTTTATTAAAAACATGTGCCTATAACATTTAAAAATAGCTCAACTTAAACAGTCAAGATTATAACGCCAATATTAATCCAGTTGTAATTAGATATCCTGATAAATATATGTTAAGAATGCTCTTAATATTTTATAATGAATTTATAGATTAAAGTTAATTCATTAAACTATCACCCATTATATTGGGCAAGTAAAGCAAAGCAACTACCTATATTTATACAAATGTTTTGAGTTGTTTAAAATACTGCATTTCAATTAGCAATAATGAGTTAGATTTTATGCTAAAACATAAGTCTGTAGCTATAATTTAAAGCATTTTTATAATTTTACTGAACTAATATTCTTTTAATTACGAGAGATGATGCTACAAAAACTTATTAATTTAATACATTAAATTTATTAAAATCTGCAATTTTGTATTTTTTCTCAATATTTTCTTAATACAAAGATTAAAAATTAGTTTCCATAGTGAAATATTTGTTCCTATAATATAGTTAATTTTTAAATTTATATACAAAAATTGCAAATCTAAGTCAGAATTGCATAGTTTTATATACCAGGCTGTGCTGAAATTAATTACTTGATAGCAAAAAGAAAAAAAACCTTGGACATTTTGTGCATGGAAAATCCTTCCTGAAAATAGCTGCCTTCAATTCTATAAATTGTAGCTCTCAGGAAATTACCTTTTTGAAATATGGTATTAGAATTTTTTTTCTTAGTAAAGTCAAGCACACTTTAACTGATAATTACTTTGGATAGTAAAATTTTTTGTTATAGGCAAGGAATCGTCAAATACGTGTGAGCTCGAAAAATTAAATAAAATTTTTTTTGTAGTGATTATGTCGACGATCTGGATGAATTCAACAAATCTTATTACAGTAAAATATGGAATGACAGAAAATTTGACAGCATGTTAATTGATAAAAATCTTTAAATATATTGGAAAACAAATTGAAAGAGAACTAAGTAGGCTTGAATAGTTTTTAATCAACAAAAAATTAATCAGAATCAGTAGGGGGAGGGAAAAAAATCAGATAAAAGAGTGAAAAATGTTTATCTAATTAAAAATGTCATACCTTCATCATCACTATCCTCAGGGGCATCATCCTATAAATAGCAAGGAAAAAAAAATATTAATGATCAGCAGTAATTATAAGTGCAAACTTCAAAATTATTAGCAAGAGGTTTCTTTTATAGCTATTAGTAAGTTGATGAATAGGAAAGACAGTTAATAATATCTAATATATACATCTAATACATATTCATGGAAAAAAATAGTAATATCAAGTATCAAGTTGCCAGTTTTATTTCAAACACAAACTTTATTTCAAACTTCAAGACCAATTTTCAGAGTAAAACATGCAAATTATTGATAGTAATAACTGATGAGTAAAAGACACCACAGTTCTTGATATCCCTTTAATACCATAAATTTTAAAATTAATAAGAAAAATTACAATATAATAGAGTAACTGTCTTTCTTACGTACTATATGAAAGAAATGGGCACATTATTTTAAACTAACTTTTGTGATTACATTGATCATAAATGTTAACAAGAAATTATTGAATGAAATTTAAAAATTATTAAAAAATGGTAAAATATAAAATAAATTTATTTCACCAGACTGTAAAGGAACAAAATATCTAAGTAAACTTGAAGGGTTTTCCAATTATTAATAATAATGTTTAAAAACATTACAATGAGGCAAAAATTAAAAGCATTTCTTAAAATAAATATGCAAAGGTAGGAATAACAGAGTTTGATTTAAATATCATGAATTCATAATGTTGATTTTAAAATTATATACAATTACAAAATGTTCAGATATTTTAAATAAAAAAATATAGCACCATACATATGAAAAAATTAAGAGATGTCCTGAAGAAAAAGATAAGTAATGAAATCAAACAATTAAATGCTAACTTACATAATTAAGGTCAGCACCATCACTTCCTCCACCCATTTTACGCATCATCTATGAATTTCAAACAAAATTAACACTAAATCAGAAAATTAAGGACAGAAACTATAAATTAATGAATTACTAATTCAAATACTTCATTAATACGATAGTTTTAATAATTTAAAATTTTACTACTTATAAACTTTGATATCAGAAGATAATAACGAAGATAAATAACGAAATATACATATATAACAATCAAAAGTTACCTCTTCAAAATCTGTACTATCAACGTCATCATCTGAATCATCTTCATCCTTCCATTTGTTAAAGTCAACTTTCAACCAATGAAACTAAAATAATTATATAAAAATTCAAATTATTTATAATGTAGTATAATGGCAATATCAAAATTCAATGCTTTAAAAATCAAGCCATAAATTTCAGAATTTACTTTATCAATCTTTTTATTAAAAGCTTGACAGGTTTACTACTCAAATTTCAAAAAAAAAAAAAAAATTATGATTTTCCTATACATTTTTGGAATATAAGAGGAAATTGTTATTCCATTATACCAGTATTCATGTGCTGGTTATAAAGGAATAACAATACATTAGTTTTAATAAGTGGAATAAAACAAGAAAACAAGTAAAGAAAGCAAAAATTTAACCTTACTCCAAATAATTAATTTATTAAAAGAAAATTTATATTTACACTCATACCTAGAATTTAGCAAGACACAGGGTAGTGAGAAACTGCTGCAAAATTTAAGTACTTTTAAACACCTTAATATAAATATGCATACGTAAAATGAGTATCTTCTAAACATAGTATTTTTTTAATAATAATGCATAGTTTTTATTGAAAAAAATCTTAAAAATTAATTTTAAATGCCTATTTTTTTTAAAATTTTAACTATTATTTCTGTATTTGTATAACATATATTGCAAAATTATGCCTTTTTTGGATTCGACAAAAGCATAGAAATGACCATAAAAATGAAAAAATTATCAAAAAATTTAGTGAACTTTTACAATACAGATCTGAACATTTTCAACATTTCTTAAAATTAAAATAAAATATTAGACAGATACAATATTTCTGAAAATGTTGATAGTGATGTAGAAGTTCAGCAAGACTACAAATTCTGTATTTGATTTTTATATAAGCAACAACAATTAAGATCCAATATGGCTGGGACAGAAAGAGCAAACTTTTCCCTACGCTCACTCACCCTTACAATCTTATAAAATGCCAGGAATGCTTATTTAGAATAATGCCATGTTCCAAATAAGCATCCCTGGAATGTGGTTGAAATTACCCGTAAAGCGAATTTGGGTTTTAGACATTCTCCCCGATTAAAACAAAAAGTTGACTCAAAACTACACTTATAGTCGCAAAATTACATACCAAAGCTGATATATTTAAATTGCTATATTTTTTAATTATTGCATTTACATATTTTTGAAGGTACAGATCAACATGGGTGAACCCCTTGTTGGATTTGGCTCAAATTTTGACAGATGTTTATACATTAGATATTAAATCTGTATACCAAATTTTAACTATCTAGTTCTTTTCATTTTGAAGTTATCATACTAACTTATATTAAAACCAACAAACAGATTTCCTCTAAACGGATGTTGCTGAAAATTTGATTGAAATCTACAAGTTTGGTTGTGTAGAGACAGTATACTAAATTTCACACATTTAACTCAAAGTGTTTTTGCCTCAAAGTTATCTTTGTCACAGACAGACATTTTCCGAAAATATGTTTAAGAATACAAGGAGGTATGAAAAGTGAAGACCCATTAAAATCTTGAGTTCGAATCTTTTGACGATTCCAATATTTTTTCTAAATTTTGTATACCAGAAAGTAAAAATGCCAATTGAAGTCTTCTTTTTAAAAATCTTTCTTGAAGAAAGCATGAGGCAATATATAACATTGATTTAAAATGAACTTATAAAACAAAACTTATAACATGAAGAATTTTATTCAATGAGCATGCTTTACAATTTTTCAAGCAAAGAAAGTATTTTTTTTTCTTTCTCTTTTACTACAATTTTAACAGATACAGAATAATGTGATTGAATAGTTGAAAGAAGCAATATTATTTTAAATTACATTATAATAAAAATTTGTTAGACACTGCATATAAAACTAATTTCTCAGAAATTTTTTAAAAATTACATTCAACCAAACAAAATTTTTATTATTCAAAAGCTATTCTTTTTTAAATCTTTAAAACGGTGTTAAAATAATTTTTATGTGATATTATGCTTTGATGTTATGAAGAAAACACATTAAATTTCTATTTTTTTTAAATTAAATTCCAAATTAGAAGTTTGAGAAAATCATCCTTAGTGTGCCGCCTCTAGTGCCCCCAAAATAACGTCCTGAATTTCATGCTCCTAATTTCAATGGCTTTATGCTGGGTGTTACTCAGGACAAGACTTAACATATATAAAAAGATTTCATTGGGAAAAAAAATCTATAAGAGTTTATATATATATATACACACACACAGACAGACATAAAATGTTTTTTTTTTCAATTCCTTTAAAAATATTTCAGTGCCAGATCCAACAGACTTTTTTCTTAATGAAAATAAATTTGGCAAGATTAGTCATATAAATAAAACTGTTCAAATGGATGGGGACATCCAAAAGATATGATCAATGAAAAGATATCAAAATCACGATAATTGAAAATTTAGGACTTCACGTTAAAATTTCATCATACTATCTTTTACACGATAAACTAAACTAACTACATATTACTATTAATTGCAATTCAATATAGCACAGTTAGAAGCCTGTAATAGTTGAATAGGCCATTCAAGCGATTGCTCTAAAACTACATGTTAGAGAATGATCATCAAATTCATCCTGATGTTGTTTTTTCCCATTGATCACATATTCTTCTTTAATAATACATAAAGGTTTAAATATATACTTACCAGGCATAATTTCAATAAATTCTTCAACATCTAAAATTCTAAAAATGGACATTGGAATGTTTTTTGATTTGCAATAAGTATGGCATAGTACACATTCAGTACTGCTCCTTCGAGATAACTGTTTCAGTATTTTAATAAATGGTGTTACCGCTTTGTTGGCGCTGTTTGTTATAGAATCTTGCAACCATGCGCTGACTTGGCTTCAGCGATAAAATTTATTGTAACCCTGCTGATATGGGATCAGTTTTCTAAAACAGTTTCGTACTGAGTCATTGAACCTCGATGAAATAAAAAGTTGGCTTTCGAATTGTCGTTTGATTTTAAATAAGATTACAGTCCACTTATTAAAAAATTGAAATGAACCAGCTTAAACGTATGGTCAATTCGTACCAAATGGCAATGTATATTGTCAAAGAAAGGGAGGAGGGAAACTATTTTAATATGTGTTGGAAATCCCGGAATACTTCTTTGAATTCTTCCGTTTTGTACATTTTCTTTTTTGAAACAACCAGCAAACAAACTTTCATGATTGTGATTTCGAATTACCATACTCAACCAGTGGGAGAACAAAACAAAAAGAAAAGCCTTCTTCATTTTCATGAGAAAATTAAGCACTTTTATAGTGCTTAAAAATGGTTTTCAAATTTAAGCACTTTTCATGGTGCTACACACCCAAAGACAAAATTTTTATATTAAAGGGGGGGGGGATATTAATTACTACTTATACTCTTTAATCGTAAGTTGTAAAAAAATTAAGAAAGCAGATGAAATAAAATAGAAAATAACATTTTTGCTATCATGATACAAACCATTTAATGATTATTCAACAATAAACATTACAAAACAAGATATTACAGGATGCATAGTGAAAACTGCTGCAAAAATTAAGAACTTTTTAGGCACTCAAGCCAAAAAGAAATTAAGCCCTTATATACATGTATACATATGTAAACCTACATATTTTCTAAGTACGTGACATTTTCTAATCTATAATTTTTATAAAAATTTTAATTTTAAATGTGTAAATTTTAATATTCAATTCTGTATTTACACATCTTCTGTTGTAAAACAAATCAAGTCCCTTTAGTTTTTGCCAAAAGAAAATATATATAAATAAAAATGAAAAACTGTCAATACCAAAAAAATTAAGTCAACTGTTATAAGATTAATAATAAAAATCTGTGATTTTTTTCAATATTTCTTAAAATTATCAAACTATTAATTTATTTAGATGGATACTCATTTCTAAAAATGTCAATATTGATGCTTAAAGCATTGCATGACCAATGATACTTGATTTTTTTTGTATGCATGTAACAACAAACAGTTAGGAAAGTAAATCTCCTCCTGTACTAACTTACTATATCATTGACCCCCCCCCTTTTAAAACAGTGTTAAAATTCTGTTTTTATTTTTAATTAAACCACATTTAAATTTTGAAAAAATTTGAATTTAGTTGGCTTCTAACATCCCAAAAATAATTCCCCAAATTTCATGTTCCTAACTTCAGTGGTTTATGCTGCATATTGCTCTGTCAATCAGGATAAACTTTTATACGTAAAGTGAGACTTTATTGGAACAAAATTTCTATAAGAGTTATAAAAAAAGAGGGGGGGGGGGGAGAATGTAATAATCGTTAGAGAATTCTAGAACCAGGACCTTGAAATTTAAGTTTTGAATATAAAATTTAATAAATTAATTGAATAAACTGTTTGAAAATTTTAATTAAAACAAAGAAAGCAATTTTTTATAGTGATTGTACAGCGACAAAATAACTCAATGATATTATTTTGATTTTCATTATAATAAAAATCATTACAAATTATGTCCCAAACTAATTTTTCAAAAATTTCTAAAACAGGAGGGAAAATGTATTAATTGAAACAAAATTGGTAAAATAAAAAAGCTTTTTGTAAACTTTCAAAATAATCTTTGTGCAATGATGCTTTGATCTCACACTGACAATGCGTTCAAGTTGTTTTTTAAATTAAACTTCCAAAATTTTGAAATATCCGTTCTTAGCAGACTTATAATACCAAAGAAGTAACTTTCCAAATTTTATGTTCCAAAACTTCAATGGTTTATGTTGTGCATTGCTTTCTCAACCAACTCAAATATTTATATGTTAAGGGGGATTTCTTTTTTGGGGTGGGGTAGGGGTGGATGATTCTATCTTCTTTATTATATATAAATAAAAAAAAAGAAAGGGAAAATTCGTTATAAAAATTATAGTATCTAAACCCTGAAGAATAAAAGTTTTGCAAAATTTTATAATTTTATTAAAATTTTTTATTTCTACTGGCTTTCCGGATAACTATTCCAGTATTTTAACAAATGGCAATGTACATAGTTAAAGAGTAGGAAGGTCTCCTATCTTAATATTGGTTGCTTACCCCGGATCTAGCTCAAATTGGATCTCTAGAGCAAGTTCTTCCCTTTTCTTGGTTTTCTTCCTTGATACATCTGATAAACAAGCCTATACAATTATGCTTTCAGATTATTGTAATTTAAGTGTCAAGAAACAAAACAAATAGTATGCTGCTTTTACACTTCTTGAGAATATTACGCACTTTTTATGACACTACATAACGAATTTTTTTAAAAAAATTTATTTTTGCCCATTCATATATTTAGGCACCAGTTTCTGGAGATTTTTAAAAGGTTTCATTTTTCTTCTTTTCTTTTGCAACAATTTTATTTTAAATGTCCCTTACATTTCTTGGAAACTTTTACTTTTTCCTGAACTTTTCTCGGCTTTTCTAAAGCTACATAATACCTAATACAGGCCAATTTAGCATACTGAAGCAAACCTTTTGAAATTTGAACAATTAAAACTCCTCATAACAGTTTATGGCATCATACAGTTTTTAGATCAATTAAAGTATTTTCTTTTAAATTTTCAACAAGTATATCCTTGTCGATATTAAAACCACTTTCCACAGCAGCACTGTCAAAAGACAACACAAAAATTATCTTTGCAACTTAAAGAAATATCAGGAAATTCTTTAGACTTTATTTCTGTTTTCAAATAATGAAGTTGAAGCAAACCAAGCATTCTTTTTTCACATAGCAATGCATTGGTTATTCCGATAAATGTGCATTTAAACAAGAAACAGCTTTAAAAATAGTAAAATTTTAGGACACGCATATAAATATATATATGCTTTTAATAGTATTCTTCACAAATATAAAACAAGCTGTAAAAGTCTCTTTTTCCAGTTTCAATAGCTCCACTAGTAATTCCAATATTGACCCCTCCCCCAAATTTTTGGTCTTTTCGATTTCTAAGATCATCAAGCCACAAAAACTATTTTTAAACAAAATCTATGCATTTCTTTATATTGACAAACTTTTAGATTATGTTCACAAACACAGATGTGTTCTACCTAGAAGAAAAAACAAAACTTTAATGGCAATTCAGAAGAAACTGTAGACTAAAGTAAATCGACACATCTGATTGGAATTATCTTAAAAATATTCTATACATTACTATTAAAATAACATCTACTTTTTATGTAGAAGATTTATATCCATACTGAAATGCTCCATGGATCCCACAAGTATCTAATCTAAAATTTTAGTGATTTTTACATGAAATTTTTTTGATATTTTAAAAATTGAAAATTTCCATTTGGTCCAGCCATATTAATTTGTAAAAAGTAACTATGTCCAAACTTGACATAACTTTTTTAAGATTCTCAAATATTCAAATATAAAACAGTGGCATACCTTACAAAGGTTGAATTCAAATATCTTGTGAAGACTACACTAATATTTTCAAATAAGATATGTGGTATTTTTGTGAAATATGGTCAGAGGTTTCATCAAAACATATTACAATATTTTTTATTGTTTAAAATTTTTTTAAGAGGGGGAAAAAAAGTACATTACAATTTTTACTATTTCACTATAAGTGAAAACTACTGTTTATTTTGCAATTGGCCAAATGAATACAGCTCAAGTTTGACAACTTAATAGCAGAAAATTTGGATTATGCAAAAAGTATCAGAATATTTTTTTAAACAATTTATATGCATGATAATAATGCCTTTTTTCTAGCAAGTGATCCACAAATATGATACTGACTTATTTATTTCAATATTTTTCAAGCAATTTATTACTTCAACTTAGATTAAATATCAACAAAACACATCTGGTTTTGGAAATTGAAGATGTATTAGTATGTACATTATCTATGAGCAAGACTTAAGACCTTGTAACCAATCCACCTTTACATGATGTTACATCAGATACACAATTTTTTTCACCACAGTGCTATTTTGAAAAACATATGAAACTTTATAATTAATTGATCCCATCCATATTTCACCAATATGGAATATACATGCAGTAGGATTTCCCCCCTTCATTTCTAGACAAAAAGAAAAAATCTTCAAAAGAATTTTATACCAAATATTTATCAAAGATATGTATATTACATTACAATATAAAAAATAGTAAAACAAATTTGAAATTTATAATAAACACATTAAGTAATTGAACTATTATCATGAAAGAAAAAAAATTATAAACCTTTTTATCCTCCTTAAGAAGCCTTTTCCAGTATTCTTCTTCAGCTTTAATTAAAACAAATTCGGTAGCTCTGTCTCGTACTGAATATTTAGATTCCTGAAAGATAAAAAAAATGAAAAATTATACAGAATTGAAATGAACTGTACATCAGAAATTATTTCATTCTTCAGTAATATAAAATTTAAAATGCATTTCTTTGCTAGAGGAAACAAAAATGTTTTTCATAAACATAAGTAATATTTATATGAAAAATATATTTTTTATACCTCTTTTTTTTTCTCAAATCATTGATGAGAAAAGTTTAAGTCTTTACATGATATATATATGATACACACACACACATAATATATAAAACATCTGCAAAAACATTAAAAAAAGTTATGATTTCCCTCTTTCCTCATTAAATATCACTTTTCTGTTTTCACAGTCTGTCTTGCATTTTTTATTACCACAGAATAATATAAAGTCACCATATAATCCTCATAAAACAAAGATGCAATTTTTGTAACTTCTTTTTTGACCAAACAGGAAAGTTAACCAGTCTGGTTCAGTAAAGAGTAATTTATTTTGCAGACAAGTTGAGAACACCTTTAAATAATGAAAAGGTAACAAAAAAAAAAAAAAAAAACTTAGCTGCCCAGGAAGATTAAAAATTTTCAAATTATCATCAATAAAATAAAATTAAAAAAACATTTAAAATTTAAGAAATATATTTTATATCCTTTTTAGCAAAAATTTTAGATGTACAAATAATTCGAACAATTTTCTTCAATTCATTTGAAAAAGACTGCATAACATGTAAAAGTACTTCAGACTTCCTTTCCAGATAATAAAATACAGAATGAATCAGGTTTGTTGCTGAATACATCCAATAAATTTTCATTGGAAATTCAGTTAAAACCTATTTTTAGATTTTACTTTTTTTTTTTTAAACCAATACAAATATAAATAAATGAGATGCTAAATATAAATAAATGAGATTTGACTGATAAGTTGATTCATTTTAAAAAGCTGAAAAAAAGTAGGTGTTGTTACTGGCTTGATCAAACAGTTAAAAAATGTCTGATTGATAAAGTAACATTTTATTTTGCTGCGTTAGTTCAGTCATTCCACAGAAATGACTTCAGAATTACTTTTCAACAGCATGTATCAAGAATACGTAATAATGAATTAATAAAATACTACTCTATATAAACACTTAATATATGAATAAACTGTGTGGTAAATTGTGAAAGACTTTAACAATTTTGTTAAATATAATCGTCTCATTTTATGGAAAAAAACAAACATATCAGAATGCCATTCATTCAACTTCTAAGCATTCAAAAACCTTCCTCAACACATTTTAATAGAATTTTTTGAAACAAGATATTTTTTCCTGCCCAAAGAAATTAAGATTCAAAGTACAAACTTTTGATCATACAAAAAATTGAAAAAGTTTAACTCATGTCATTAAAAAGTATAAACACATTTAAAAAAATTTCAAATGAAGAATTAAAAGAAAAAAAAAATATTGATATGGCTGGTAAAAAAAAAAAAGTGAGCAAAATATATATCTTATATACATATAAAACTATAATATATATCTTTGACTATTTAGACAAAATATATATCTTTCCTTAACAAATACTTTTTTAATTGTTTTCAAATAATAAAGCATACATATTTCTATAAATGGTAAAATTGAAACTATTGAAATACCACATATTAAGAAAATTTTTTGCATGCCCAAAAAAGTTTAAAATAATTTTTGAAAAAAAAAAATGCTTAAGATATAAGGGCACTTTTTTTCAATATCATAGAATTCTATAATCATATAAAAACAATAAAACCGAGTAAAGCATGATTGATGATTGTATTAATCGCATTTTTATGGAATACATTAGAAAATTGAAGACCTCACTAATCTAACAGAATTTTTTTGTCAAGCTAAAAGCAGGTGTTGTCACTGGCTTGACCAGACAGTTAAAAAACATCTGGTTGATGAAGTAACATTTTAATTTAGCTGTTTCAAGTTTAGCCATTCCAAAAAAAATGACTTATTCCACTTAAACAGCATATATCATTAATAAAACATTAATTTATGAATGAATAAAATAAAGTTCTTCTAAAGAGCAAATAAAAAATAAGCATAAATTAGACAAAGAAACACATTTGGAGAATTTCTTAAACATAATTACATCATAACCTTCATGGCTTATAATGTATAATTAAGTAATTTTAAAGTTTGATGGCATATTAGCTCCTAAGAAATTTACATTACATTTTACGAATAAGGCTACTTAAATAAGGCTAATTGAATAAAATCAAATCTCAAAGAAATTTTTTATGATCATAAAACCTAGACTTCTGAATGTTATTAAAAAAAGTTCAAATTCTTTTGGTATGAAAGCAAATTTCTAAAACTAGCATAATACACACAGCTATGGATTTCCTTTCAACTTCTGTATATTTATCTGTTTAATCAAGCTCTGGTCTTTTCCACTTCTTTTTATTCCTTAATTTTATAAAGCTTCATCTACAGATCATGCATTGACATATATTTAAACAAAATATTTAAAAACAATGGCCTCATAAAATCACAATTTGGATAAAGTCATAGATAAAATAGGAACAATATTTTTCTCAAAAGCTCTACATGAAAATTTTATAACATTCAATTTATTAAGATAATTAGCATCAATCATTGAGTTTAGGCAAAATGATACATTGAATCTTGTGAAATGTTAAGATCAAATTGATAAACTTACTGATTGTTAGATGATCAGTGCATCCAACAATACAAATATAAAAATGATTAACATTTTTATATTATAAATTCAAATGGCATCTTTAAAGCTGTTCACATTTACATTAAAATATTATCTTGCTATTGTATTTAAATTAGGAAATAGAGCTACAGCAAAAAGAGTTTCATATATCACATACACCATTCTAAACATTTGTACATCAAAGAATGTGATGCAGAATGTTTCAGATTAATGCAAAATAATGGAGTCTTACTTAAAAATCATACTGTTCAGTTTATTTACATCTATTATTCAGAATGAATAGCCTCAAAAAGTTAATCTTATATTATCAATAGATTTATAGAAAATGCCATACATTTACTAGGTTATTACAGGTCAAATGAACACAATTTTAAAATAAAATCTGCCTTGCAATCAAAGATTTTAAGGAAACTTTACAGAGATGTATTATTCATATAGATATGGCAAAATACCAAAATTTCATCAACATGTGCCTACTCTTTTTTTTTAAAATCACAGCAATGTTAAGTCTCAAAAGTTTGTCAAAAATACATCAATGGAAATTTTCTTGAATTACTCCAAAAGCTCTCCTAAATGGATTTAAAATATGGGAGAGGTCATTTACAGCATTTTTCATGTTCTTTGTGGTATACAACATATTTTTGGCTAATATACAACATTTTTCCCCCCCCATCAATCTAAATAAGATTTTTTCACCCATTTTAAAATTTATTCTATGAATAATTAATACAGAGTAAATTATTTGGTAAAATATAAATTTTAGATGTTGGATAAATTGTTAAAAAAACTTAAAAGTGATGCTTATCTTGAATTAATATCTCATTTTCTATCAATATAAAGTGGCTGCTAATTTTCTCTTCCAATAAAATAAATATGAATGCAACCCCCCCCCCCAAAGAGGTCTAAAACAATTTAATGAGACGTGATTAATTATTAATAAACAATGATTTATTAAGATAAATAATTACAATTTAAAAACTTACAAACAATTTAATGAGTCTAAAACAATTAAGTCGTTTAAACTCATTATCTGCTCATGCTTCAAAAACTGACTGAAAATGTTGGTACTTTTTATCATTTCTATTATAAAAGTTATTATTTAAAAAACTAACAATTAAATGTTATCATAAATAAACAGACTATAAAATATGTATTTAACACTAGAATCATAGTAATTCTAACATCCAAATATCAAAATATTTTTAGTCTGTTTTCACAATGAAGATTTTAATGTGAAAGTGCAGGACTCTATTCGACTAGAGCACATGGAACAGGCCACCAAACAGAATGGGACACATATGAAAATCATATTCAAACTCCACAACTCCTTGAAAAGGCAACTGAAAATAGATAGACTGTCTACTCAACCTAAGAAGAATATGTATGCTGAATTAGAATTATTTTTGAAGTTATTTGATCACACACCAACCACTCGACAAATATAACAATACTAATGTTCACTTCTAAAATTACATCAAAATTATTGATAAACATTTTTTATTACATGTAAAATTGAGAAAAGAAAATGTTAAAAGTTTTAGGTAAACTTAAATTATAAGGTATATCAGGTTACATCATAGCTATTTATGAAAGAAACTGACGGCTTAGTTATGTTTTATAGGAAAATGTCTAATGAAATAATTTTTCACCTGGACCATGCACAGCATTCTTATATTCAATTGCTGATGTTTTGTGCGTCTAGTGAATATTCTGACAAAACTGAACCACCAGTGGAAGAAATTACATTGTACTTAACAAAAAAAAAAAAAAAAAAAAAAAAAAAAAAAAAAGATGTATACCTGACTTAAGTTCAAATATTAAATGGTAAAGACAATCAACTGCTAAATATTAAGTTTCAATTTAGATTCAACACTGTAATCTTACTTCAAGTGTGTATGAACACTTATTTTCATGTAAGTGTAAATATTAATCACCTGCATTATTCAACTACAGCAAGCGTATTTTCTATAAGTGGTTCAAGGTCATATTTTCAACCATTTAACTGGTACCAGACAACCAATAACGAGATAGAAAATGTGACCTTGAACAGGCTATTGAAAATACAGACTATAAATATAGGATAAATAACAAAAATTAAGTTTTAGCTCTTAAAAACCATCACCCCAAATTTATTTAGTTAGATCATTTATAACAATATTAGTTATTCATAGTATAAATTTTAAAATATATACTTTTGAAAAGAATTTGAATTTTACCTAAATTTTAACAGTCATTTTCTTGTTTATTAGCTCATTATATGCTGTATACTATAAGAAAAAGCATAAAAAAAATATTATGAAATCACACCTCTGTCAGCTATATAATAGAGCAATTAAAAAAAAAAACTCGACAGTTTTAGGGAAAGTTTAAAAAAAAATATTTACATAACTATACTTTAAAACCAGATGAAATGATATTTTCTCCAAGTCTATTCAATAGTACACCCATTTCATATTCTATGAAAATTTGAGATAGTCAGTTTACAATGCTTAGAAGAATGACCCTACTTCAAATTAATGCAACAATAGGAATAACACTGGGCAGGAAAGAAGAAATGGCAGCTAATAAGAAAATTTCATCAAGAGAAAAATATTTATTTCAAATTTGACAAACATTACAACAACTGGATTTTTAATTCCAGTCTCTAACAAATTGTTGACATATAATTATTACATTAACCTCTTCAGTCCTGAGGTACACATATGTGTACCTGCATTTTTTTTTTCATTATTCTTATCCAGTAAAGTAAAATTTTAATGAAAAAATATATGCATTTTAACATTTATGAATGCACCTTGCATCACTAAATTACAATCAGTTTTAATTAAATTAAAATCAGTTTTTAATTTAATTAAAATCAGTTTTTAAAAAGCCAGGTTTAAAGAGGTTAAATGGAGAATTAAGTATAGAAAGAGCATTGAAATGCTATGTCTTACCTAAATACGGAATTAAATAACATCAATCAATTTCTTTTTAATGCATATAGGGGGGAAAAAAACAGTTTTATATTGCTAGAAGCAAATATTCTAAAACAAAATCTTACTTCAGGTTTGATTTCTTTAAATAATTCAAGTGTTACTTCATGATCCTTATTTTCAGTTCCACCTTTTCCCCTGCAAATAAAAAAAAAAAAATTACAATTATATATATATATATATATATATATACACTCACATATATATATATAATATTTTAAAACTGAAGTTAAATACTATTTTAATAAAGCAATTCTAACACAGAAGAATCTCATATTACCACATAAGTTACTTAGTGAAAGACTGTTAATAGGATAATAGAACATCAATTTCTAATTAATGCAAATACAATTTGGAAAAAGGTGCTTTCTAAAAGCACAAATTTTATGACAATTTCCATTTTATAGTTCTACTCTTGTACCATTTATGGTAAATCTTTAATTTAAAACCAATAATCTTTCTGATAATATACAAAAACTCTTTAAAAGTTATATCAATATTTAATCATAACAACTCAAAATATAAAAGACTGACAAATAAGTTTAAATGATTCTGTATAACTTAACATACCTGTATACTATACTTCATACCAAGAACATAAAAACTGATATAGAGAATAGTCTTTCAGTTTTTGGACTTAATTGATAATCTCCAAGGGCTCATTTATTTCCAATGGCACAATACTATTTCATTCTTATACAAAGTATAAGTTTGATTATAGTATTGGTTGCTATCTTGAGAATGCACAACTCTTAATTACATATTTCAGCACTAGCCATCTATTTATTTCATGTAATGGCTATATGCCACTAAACAATCCTTATATTGCCTTTATTAACTACAATAGTAAATTCTTTCTTTTCCTCTTCTAAACTACTCAAATTCCACAAAAGCCCAGGGCAATTACACAAAAATGATAGGCATATCAAGTACCAGTCTATTTCTTAAACTATAAACCCAGATATAAACTCAATCCTAATTTCAATGCAAGAGCGAGAATCAATATGGAATGAGAATTCATATTCATAATGACAGGAAAAGAACTGGGCACCAACTACAGTTGAATATCACTATCAACTCGCAACCAATATAGTAAAATTAAGTATCAAATCAACACTATTGACAACCTAACAACATAGAGCAAATTCAATACATTAAAAAAAATATTAAAATTATACACTTTGACATTTACAACATTAATGAAATATAATTAAACTCATAATTAAAAAACAGATTTTTACTTAAAATAAACTCTGTCCTTTTCAACTTTTATTGTAGGATTCCGACAATCTTCCAATTGTACTTTAACGTAAAGTAAGTTCTTTCTTTGTGCCCAAAATACTGGAGGTGGCAATAATCTGTGAATAAAAACTAAATTAGTAACAAAGCAATAATAACAATCATGAAAAATTTATCAGGTTAAAAATATAGCTAAGTTTTGCAACATACAAAAATAAAGTAATTTCTTTGAAAACTAATCAAAATGAACGAAAATGTGCTCACTGACTATCAATCGACATTTCCAGAAATTTTAACCTTATTTCATTCTCCAATTAGATAAAATGCAACTGTTTTTATTCACCACATTTTTCAGTTATTTAAAAGACACCTCTTTTAGACCTCTAAATATAGATTACCAGACATTTCTTACATAATATTTATGTACAAGAATTTATAATGATGAAAGTGACAAGATTTTGCTTGGAAATTAATGAACTTATATATTTTGAAAAACTATGCATGCAGAGGACTTCACATACATTTGATTATCTTGAAAGGATGAATCTGAACAATTACTATATAGTATAGATATTTTATAAATTAGAATTTTTTTTCTTTGCTTAGACAATAACAGATTACTTGGATTTCACTCTTTTAATTGAACTAATATATTTGTGCTTTATTTTGTTTAGACTGATTGTTTTATTCCCTAATCTAATTCAATCACCACAAACAAGAACGTTAACTGTACGGACAGTCAAAGCCTGGAGCTTTCCTTGATATGTAAGGAAGCAAGTTCCTATTTCTTTGTTAAACACAGAGTAGTTAACAGGTTTAGGATATTTTTTAAAGCCTGTAGTTTGAAGAAATTAAATAATATCAATAACCTTACTTGAAGATTTTATATTTGATCCCTGTATTTAGTTTTCGTAATTAAAAAAAACAATCCTGAGCATTTTTTTTTATTTACTTACGATAAAATATGAATACTAATATATAATTCGATAATTTATGAACATATTCAATAAAACAGAGGAAGTGGAAAAACTTTTATAAAATACAGATATACTTCTTTCCTTTTTGTTTCCTATATGATTACAGACATTAGCACTAAAAAACATTAATTTCAATTTTCCTACACGTTTTCAAAAATAAGCACCAGTAATTTTAAATTGTTATCAAATAACAGTTTTAGAATTTTCAAAAATATACACTGATGACCTTATTACTGGAGAGTTCTACAAAAGTTTTTAAATGCCACTATGGAAGTTTTGCAAGTTAATTGTTAAGGATTAATAACTGAAAAAAATACAATATATATACTTCTATTATAATTTCACATATAAATAGATGAAATACCGTATGTCAATATCAACCAATAAATGATAAATATACAGGGAAGAAAATACGAATGCCGATAAAAAAAATTATTAAATTAAAAAAAATGAAAATACAAAAACCGATAAAAAATTATTTAAAAAAAATGAAAGAAAGATAAGTACATGAAGGTATATTGCAATTAAAATTCATAATTCTTTTTCAGTCAAATTATTGCATTTATTGGAAAAAAAAACCATTACACTATAAGACTAAATACAATAATTCTGTTAATAATTAACATAGTACACTCTAAAACCATTTATAAATATTTTCAACAATTAAGAATCTTTCATGTCTAATTTGAGAAACAGAAACTGCGATAAGAAATCTTAGGAAATGGCACTGTCAACGATTAAAATCTTTAGGATTATTACTTTATTTATTTATTATTAATATTTTCTAAAATGGGGAAAATTTAGAATAGGAAACAGAATCACAAGGAAGCAAGGTTCTGTAAAAGAATGAAGGCCATAAGTGATTAAAACAAAATTACATCAACCGAAGATTACCAACCGATTTTCCATGACTTCATTAAAATTAATAACTGAAGATGGATAGTTTGTTAAATAAAGTATCCAACTTAAAATATTTAAAAAACTGCATTCAAAAATAAAGAAGGTGGTGCATTCTAAGGGTTTTTTCCCTATGAGAAATGCACGCCATGCATTGTGCATTATCATTGTAGAATTAAAAAAGATGTATAACACAAACATGCAAACAAATATTAAGATCTCACCTATCGTCTCCCATAATTATTAGAGTAGAAAATTATTTAAAAATTCCTAAAGAGAAATAATAATCGTTTTCTGGAAGTAATTTTAGTTAATTATCAGAGTTTTTTTGTCACAGAGAAACCGCTCGAAAGCATGCGCAGTTAAGAGAAATAAATTCGCCGGCCAGATTCAGTTTGAAAAGTTTGAAGTAAAAAAACACTTCTTCTTCGAAAACTATAATTTACTTTAAATAATTTCCCCATTAATAAGATGAAATTCATATATAAAATATTTAATGAATTCACAAACTCCAATTTTAATGGATTCCTTATTAAAATGAATAAGTTAAAGCAATGCTATTGAACTGCAAGTCGCCCAAAAGACCGAATGGCTGATACTTATAATATGAGGTATTCATTTACATGAGAGGTTATTTTCAGATAATAAATATTTGAATGATATTAATATATGACCTTTGAGATAATATTTTTATAAGTGGCATTTGATGACCAAATAATCTGAGCCTCAAATATAAACTGTCTAAAATTAGAAAACTGTCTTTGACCCTGAGTTGAAAAGAATCAAGAATTGAATGTCATATTTACAAAATATATACAATTACAATTTTTTTGTTTCTCTTTTCAATTTAATCCAATGCATCCCAAGAAATATTTACAGCATTTTTAGTTTATTTATCAAAAGTCACTTCGTGATACTTCAGTAGTATCAAATCCCCTTTTTTTTTTCATTGCTGAAATTTAATTTTTTTATAAGAATTTTAAACATTTAGAGTTTTGGGGAAAGAAAGGAGAATTGTGCGAAATATTGCGTTCGAATTCAGTCTCTAATGAATCAGATTTGATTCTTTTCAAAAATGGTAAATTTTGACATCTTTTATTTGGTTAAAATAAAATGACTATATATTTCATTTTGTAATAAAAATTAAATGGCTAATTAATTTTTTTACTTTGATTTTATTTTGTTTCCAGTTAGCTCAGAGCAAGCCGGTGAAGCCAGTAAGTGAGTCACTCGTTTTCGTTGGAGAGCAAAGCTCATCTCCAGAGGTGTGAGGTATGCTTGTCGCCAGCTGGCGAAACAAAGTCATTTATCGCCTGTTTGGCCGCTGCAGTTGCAACAATATCGTTGGAAGTTTTGTGTTAATGGGTTGGTATTACATCGTAGACATTAAATGGTTATCTTCTGAAACTAAACCATCCATTAATTATTATTGTCTGAATACATATCCCCAAAGAGATTACATGTATGAGGGAACCTTGAAGAAAAACTCCTAATTATTTATTTATTTATATTTATTCAACATTATTCGATAATGAGAATAGGCTATTAATAGCGAAACTAATTTGAGATTTACTTAGTAAGCATGATATTAAATTTTTTTTTATTATTTTATATTTTTAGAATTTATGTTATGTTGGAAAAAAACAAAAAACTCTCATATATATAGAAATAATGACTAAATTTTTGAATGTCAGTATCTTAATATGCTGAAGAAAATATTTATTTTCTTATTGGAACTAATAGTAATAATGATGATATGATTTTCCATGTTTCTTGTGTTATATAGTCAATCATTTGTAATTTACTTTTCATTTTTAAAATGATTCAAATGGAATTGAAAAATGTCCAAGATATAGAGCTTTCAAAAACTTAGTTCAACCCAGACTTGCAGACATTAAAACTTCAATTTACTAAATTTAGTGCAAATATACTTTTAAAAGTACAATGTTGCATCTCGGTGCTATTTTTTTATCTAAAATTTTAATTAGTTAAAAATTGAGAAAAATGTATTTATTTTTTCCCTATAAAAGTATTCTTCTTCAAAAATTATTATCATTGCCATTTTAAAATTCAAAAGTCAAACAAATTTAATTGTATCGAAATCTGTTGGTCTATTTTAAATTAATTTCAAAATATTTTTAAATTTACTGTTCAAAAAAGTATGTATTTTTTTTTTGTAATGTAATCCAAATCGTCTTCATTGTTGATGTTTCTTTCTGAAATTTTCTTCTATTGTTGTTGTCAAGTTGTAGAGAGATTTGATTTATTTTTTCATAATTTGTAGAGTTCTGTTAAAGCAATCTTTTTATAAAAGTTTTGAGTTTTTTTTAAATTCTGTTGTAATCGCAATTAAAGTTAAATTTCAAAAATTAGCAATAAGGAAATTTTTTAAAAGTTTACTCATTTTTAAACATTTTTACATTACAGTGATTCTCAAGTAAAAGATTAAAATTTAAATGTATATTAAAAGTCATGCTTAACGTTCTGTTACCTTTACGTTAATGTAAAATAATTTTCAACAAGGAGACTAGAAATGCTATAGCTGTAAAAATATTATATATCAGATAAACAACAATAAAAACAAATTATTGTTAAGATGAAAAATACAGTGTACTGATGTGTTTCGGCCATTTTTTTGTAGAAGTTCAGCTGATAGTTTTTAGTCGGGAAGGGAATCTTAGGTATCTTTGGAAGATATAGACATTAGGGATTTTTATCTCTTCGCTCGGAGCGGGAGAACTAAAATGTAAATAATTTTTTGAAGCAACTTGTTAGGAATATTTAAATAGAAAACTGGGGTTTAGAGCAAGAAATCTCAGAAGATTTTAGAATAAAATAATATGGGTTTATTTAAGATAACAGTAGGAAATTAATTAGAATTAAATTAAGAGATATTATTACAAATATAAGTCGCTTTTTTAGCTTGGGCTTTTGATTTCCTGTTGTTTTCTTTGCATAGTGAATTTTTTTTTTATTGAATCAGAGACATTTTTATCGAATTTTGGGAATTTTATTGAAGTATTTATTATCTATGTTATGGAATATATTTTGTAGCACACGAAGAATTTTAAGGCTGAATGCTTCTACTTTCTGGCCTTGTATAATGGTATTATTCTATTCATATCATTAAAAGATTAGTTAAAGTTAAATAATTTGTTGTTTAAAGTTAAGAATCAAATTTTAAATGAAAAGATGAAAGTAAATTAAGGAGTATGACAGAATGAAGGAACAAAGAAAATGAACATAATTGCAAAAGGTTTCTAAAATAGCTTTAATTACATATCTGTTAATATATATGTAAATGATTTAATTGAAAACGCAACAACGATGATGAATCAGCTGATCATCAAAAGTGTCTTATGTTTAAATTAAAAGTTTTAAAACTAATAATCAATTTAAATTTCTGGATGTTACAAATAGACTATAATTCGTTCAAGAATATTTTTTCAAGCGTTTAAAATTTTAAAAAATATACTTTTCAACTGGATATTTATATTTTTATATTCCATATGTGCCTATTTCAAAAAAGCAGAGATTTATTTTCTGTGTTTTATTGAAAATTTTCTAACATTTGATGTTTGATGAATTTAAAAGTACTATATGTAAATGAATTCCTGCCTCTAAAAAGTCTTAAATGTTTAAAAAATGTCTTTTTCAGTTTAACAAGAGAATAAAGGAAAAAGAAAACTGCAAAGCGTGTTTATACCGCTTTAAAACATTAAATATCAAAATTTTTGTTTTTGCCATTCCTACTTTCTCACATTTTAGTATTTTTTATTATTCGGAATGAAATTGTCATATCTTTTTTACTAATAAAAGCCAGACTGTCCAATTAATTGTCACAAAAATTAATTGAAACCATGTTTATAATCCCCATCGACCATTGAAACTAAATAGCCAAATTTTGAAGTAATAAGAAATTTCAAACTTTTTAGAATCAATAATGTAAAATAAAGTTATTAAGTATCTCTTTTTCCTGTATTTTGGCTTTTTTTTTAAATTCATGTCCAAAATATGTTTAGTACATTTATTTTACTAAATAAATTTTGGACAAGATTTTGTAATTCGACGACGTAATATTGCACATGAGCAAAGAAAAAGTTTTAGTTAAAAATAAAGAATTCTTTTTATTTAACTATCACAAAATTTTCTTTAAACCCTTCCTTATGTTCCCAAGTATTAGTAAGAAGAATTTGAAGAAAATCTGTTGAGCATTTAAATTTCTATAAGAAAGAAAAAAAAAAAAAAAAAAAACCCACCAACGTTTCAATTCTATTTATGAAAATTATATTATTATTATTATTTTTAGCTTTACGAGGTAGTTAATTTTATGTATATAACAAGAATTATTTATATTTTTTTATGTAGAGAACAAGAATTATTTATATTTTTTATGTAGACAATAAGAATTATTTATATTTATTATTTATATTCAATAGATTTAATAACTAGCATAATATTGAAAGAAAAAAGCCTATTACATTTTGTGCAAAAAGAATTCTTAAATTTTTACAATCCAGATTGCATGAATATTTATTTACACGAAATGCAGATAAATTTTAAAAAAACCCACTGAATTTAAAGTATCTTGATTATCAAAAAAGATGAATTAGGCTTATTATAAAAATAAATAATAAAAATTCTAAAAGTCTTTATAATTCGTTCTTATTGATTTTTTTATTCGAGTTTCTGAAGGTGGCATTTTGTAATCAATTTTTTTTACTCATTTCTTTATTGCTGAAATTTTGTTCAATTATTCATTAATATCAATGCAATTTCTTAATATTTCCAAAATTACATCAATTAGATTTCCAGTCAATTTAAAATTTCTATTTTAAACAAGAACAAATGATTTGCTCGGATGTTTTTCTTCCAAAAAAACCATTCGCTGTTCTTCCACAACAAATAAATGAATAAAATAAACATTTAACATTTCACTTGATGTTTAATATATCATATTTTTATTCTCAAAATAAGAATATAACCAGGAAGGATAAATGCAGGAAGATGAAACTGGAATTTTCTTCTTAGGTATTAAGAATATTATACGAATGCAAGACTTAAATTTCTGCTTTTTTTACGAATTAAATAATGGAGTTGTTTGGATAAAAAGTCATTATAAAATTTTATAATTTAATGTTGAATTATGAACAAAAATGCATTTATTTTAAAAGAAAATAAATGTAATTGAAAATTTTTTAAAAATCTTTATTATAAAAAAATACAAAATAAGCTTATGAAAAATGTGGGGGTAATAAAAAAATTATTAACCCGTGTGGCGCTGAAAACATGAAAAGAAAGTCAAGTCCCAATAAGCATTTTAAGAAAAACACTAAACAAAGATCATAAATTCGATTACAATTAAAATTTGCTTAATCAATTTTGAACACTGTGTGCTGTACTTCACACTTTTATTTTTGCTTGGCTTTCATATTTTTTATAAAATTTTTGTTCCTTTTTTCAGTGCAATATTAAAAGCGAGTGTTTATATCTATTTCTAAAACTATATATAAAAATTATAGTTATCAAAAGGCTATTGCGTTATATATCTAATAGTCGTAAAATATTTATCAACCAAAATCCCATTTCTCTTTTAATATATTTAAAATTATAATATTTTTGGTTCTAAATTATAATCAAATCTCTAGAATAAAACTTTAGAATCATTGCCACCGCCTGCATCAGAGATATTCATGGTCTATGGTTCAATTACACCACTGGATAAAACGTCCCTGTAAAGGAAAAATGATTTGATATAGTCCAGTTACATCAATAAAAAGAAGGGATAATTAAAAGCTAAGATCTGAAGATAAGGGAAAATTTAAAGCTAAGATCCTCTCCTCCCACAGACGCGTTATTTATGTCACTATAGAAGCAACATATGTTAACAATTTCTGATATATGCTTCGCATTAGGCCAATGATCAAAGAATTGGAAAACATTTATGATCTAGGTTTTGCTTTAATCACTTCAATTAGAGTCCAATGTGATAATCCTAATATTTTCCTTTTTGGTGAGATGAACTATGGTTTCTAATTGAGAAAAAGCAAAATGAAGTGAAACTTTTTGTCCCCATTTCATAGATTACTCGTAAATAATTGATTCGATTTTAAAAATGGTTTGTAATTTGCAGAGCATAAAAATAGGAATAAGATGATTACCAATACTGCATATTTTTCGCAGAGGTATAAGCACTAGCTAAAGTTACTAGCTGAATTTTCTATATTTTTTCTAATTTTCGAGTAAAAAAAAATCAATTTATCCCTAAAGACAATGCATACTGTTAAAAAAAACTAAATGAATATCATATACAAAAATATTTATTTTTAATGTATACATGAGTATGTTTGTGCACAAATACATACAGTTTCTAACGTGAATGTAAAAGTTTGGAGAGGACATTCCAATTAACATCAAATCCTATCTAACTGACCTAGGTTCAAAATTATGAGGTTCATATGAAAATGTTTTCCATGAAGTTTTATATTGAACTAATACCAGATAAACTTAGCTAATCCGCTGCTATTTTTCAATTTGAATCGAAAGAAAGAAAGAGGAAACTATGAGTTATTATACGCGTAACCTTGTCTTCATTAGATTTTATAATTACATACAAAATAAGTATATGTGTGTAAAATGTAAGAGAAATTTAAAAAATAAAGAAGATGACAACGGTTCGAGGTCTCAATCTATAACAGAAATAAATATTGGTGAAATTTCTGTGAATCCGGAAGCATTTTTTCACTGCATTGTTCTCTTCAGTGGATATTACGAGTATAATTGTGTATTAAGTCTGAGCAAAGAAAGCATAAGAAAAAATAAAAGTAAGATAAAAAAATGGAAAAATAATTGTCTTTTATTATTTACACAATTACACAGCGTTTAATGATAATGTCACTAAACTTTCCGTTTCTTCACTGTCGTTTGGAACTTCATTCAGCTTAAGCATTTTATCATTGATTGATTAGTGGTTCTCGAAGGTTAAGCCTGACCGACTTCAAGTCTTGATTTTCTCCTAGATATTATAGTATATTTTTCATGATTTCATTTACATTGTAAATTCTCTTTTATATATCGTAACATGGATTCATCTATCAAAATAGATGGTTCGATCATTCTAAATAGATTACGTATCATGATGCTCAACTGGATTGAGAAACACATATATTTAAATAATATTATCCATAATTTTGCAGAGATTCAGATCCATTTAATGAAGGGTAGAGCTGTCAAATTTCGGCTGTCTCTGACGGCGGGGCTTGTCCGTGGCAAGTGCCATAATTACAAACAAAACAAACAAACAAAGAGCTGTCAAATAAATAAAGACGGCAACTTGGAGCCTGAGAACTTTGGCGAGGAAGCGAGAATTATTTGAGCTGCTTTAAGTGTAGTGTAATTTTGAACTTTCATTCCATTTGTAAAACTTCCATGCTCAAATTTATTCAATTAAAATAAAATATCATGTATATTTCAGAACATTATTTTTTAGGATTTTTTTTTTCATGTTTTCAAATTTACCTATCGTGTGTTCCAAATTTTTTCATAGTTGGTCATTTGACTCAAACACAACAGGTCTGGAAAATTTTGTTTCACAGTATACTAGCTAATATAAAAGGCGTTGACCGAGATTAAAATGAATTCGTGTTTAATATTTTTAATGCCGAAATTAATTTTGTATAAAATATTATAACATACTAATCCTTTTATCATCTAAAATGGTTTTTGAATAAAATAAGAACATCAAGATGAATATGATGATTTTTAAAAACCGATTATAGAATAATTTTCTTCATAAGTTATTAATATTTATTATGTAACTATTTCAAATTATGTTCATAAATACTGATAATGAACGCTTATATGCAATTATTTAAGTAGTTAATTTTTCATTAATAAAAATCATGTAAACAAACCAAATCAATAGTTGTTTCAGGTAAAAACTGCTAATGGTCTGCGATCAAATTCTCATTTTAGTGTTTTTCCAGAATTCCGTTGATGTGTTCCGGCGGCAGTTCTCTGTGGATATTCTTGTTCTTCAACAATAAAAATATTACTACTAATTGTGAAAAAAAATTACAAAATTTTATTACAAAGAGAGAAACAATTAATACAAAAATGAAATTTTTTCAAATTTTAATTTTGTTTAAAATAATTTTTATGAGATAATATTTTTTAAAAATATCACGTGAAAACGTCAACGTCTTACTTAAAACTTCTTGCTTAAAATAATTTCAAAAAATAAAACAGAAATATCAAAAAATAAAAGTAACGTAATTCAAAGTCTAGCCATTACCAAGCTATGGAGTATCTAAAAATTTATTATATCAGAATTGTCTGTATCTATTGAATTATTTATTAAATTTTGAGAAATGAATAAAAACTGAACGCCGAAATAGGCTCTGATAAAATAAAATTCTGTATTTTGAAATAGTATTAAAATATTTCTTGCTGCATAATTTATTTCAAATTTAGTTCAAGAAATATTATTTTAATTTCATACATTTCAATTTCTAACAACTATGGTTTTTATTATTAAGTGGTGACGACTCTTAATTGACACTCAATGATTCAAATAACATTTAATCATCAGGAATGCATTCCACTTGACATTTAGGGATATTAATGTACTATTGCACGTCTTGTGTTTTGGTTCGTAGTCCAATGAAGAGAAATGAGTATTCATCCTGGAATTTTTCCCAATGTTCTATTGAATCCAAAATTTAATTAAGGTCTATTTGTTATAAACACACCACATTTCATTTTTCTAAATCGCTGAAGTTTTGAGTTATGGAGTTCTAATGCTTAAGAATAGATAGCCTGACAAGCTTCTTATAGATTTAGTCCAAATTATAAGCTGGAATTCTAGTGATAAAATCACGTACCAAATTTTATCTATCTAGCTTGTTGCGATTTTGAATGAATAGGTTAACTTACTCACAGACAAGCAGAAGTAACGGGCTTCTATCAGATAGATTTCGTTATAATCAAAAAAGAATTCTAGCTTTTTGTAAAGACTAGCTTCATTCGTGTATCTTGATTCCCCCCTCCCTAATTTTCATAGTTGGAAATCAATATTCACAGCTTTCCAGAAATATGTTGCCAGATATGTGTTTCAGAGATGAATAAAAATTTGTATTGCTGAAAATCCCAAGATCGAATGCTTTGACCATTACAATTCTTCTGATTTGTATGCCTCGTGTACGGGAATCTTAAAATAAACAAACTAATTAAAAAAATACTCAACTGTTTTCTGTATTAACTGTGATATTTTCTGTGTTTGAATGGCATAAAGTGAACATAATTTGTTTGTTTAATCTGGTTCTTTACAAGTAACCATAGGAGCGCTACTCTAAAAACGTATATTAATATAAAGTATTTTTATATGTTGTAATAGAAAAAAAAAATTAAGAATGATTTCAGAAAAAAATTAAGAAATGCACAATTATCAGAAACTTCTTTGTCCGTATGTTTATTTAAATGAAATAATCGAAAAAGAAAATCAAAGACGTTTGAGAGGAACAGAAACATCAACAAACGGGTGACAGAAGATATTGGAAGCGTGCCAATTTTTGATATTTTCTCCTAGTAAAGATGGGCTACTAAGTTTGAAAATCTCCAACAGGCACAGAGAAAAACTGTTACTTCCTTTTATTATTTGGAATTTCTCTATGTTCATCAACTTATTCTGCGCTGCAGCAAGAAAAAAAGTTCAAAATGCTTTCTCAACTTGGTTTAAACTTTTATGACATGAAAATAGATATTCATCAAATTACGATTATAGCTTGTGATTCATATATGATTTATATTTTTCACTCAAAGTTGAATTATCGAATAGGCAAAATAAGCACCTGTCTAAGCGGAAAAAAAAGTTTTTTTAATGGTACTTTCAGAATTATTTAATATTTAGCTTGCATTAAATTTACCAAGGTATATCTATATATCTATATCTATCTATTTATATATATTTGAAAATAATTTAACAGCACTTCTAACTGCATTTTGTAAGATTTATAATATATCGTTTTATAATTCTAAATGAATATATTGTATAAAACTTAAAAGGATACCTGATTCTTTAATTAAATAATATTTGCATTGCGTTGAAAATTTTCTTTTACTATTTTTAAAAAATTACCTTTAAATTTCAATTTTGAATATATTTATTCTCTAGATTCCAAAGCAAGCTTTCTTGAAAGAGAGACCAGCAATTATGATATTTCAGTTTGTCGAAATTTGCTACCTAAAACTCCTTATTTAGAGATTAAATTAAAATTAATAAAGTATATTTTGGTTTTGGTAGTTTGAAAAAAAATAAAAGGGAAACCGTATTTGTATAAGATATTGCAAAATATTAGCATGATGCTGTTTGAAAATTTGAAAGTCATCTCAACAATGTTGAGATGGCTTTATCATATCTCAACAATGTTCGATATTTTAAATACTGGCCAATATCGTGAAGATATCGTAACACTGTTGCTGGGCGCTAATAGGGATAGTGGGAAGATATCGTAATAATATTTTCTGAGATTTGTCCTAATAGGAGAGATGCGACTTGCAGAGTCCCAAGAAGATATAATTTGGCCCTACATTTACTGCATAGTCAAATTATTAAAAAGAGAAAATCGTCAAATGTTCCAAAAAAATTGTGGATTGATACCAATCTTAATAAAGGAGCTGTCAATTAGTCATCCGTAATAATAATTGATGAGTTAATAAAATGTATTTGCATTTCTAATTGTGTGCATTTCTAATTTCATAGGTGACACCTAAACCACGAAGAGAAGTTTCTGTGTAAATCACCAGTTTTCGATTCCGTGTCGGTACAAATACAGCAGGCGTTGACTAGTTCACGATCTCACGGCTTATGACAGGACACACTTCTTTGTGATGGTTTCACACATGTTTACTCATAATGCACATATAATTCATTATTTGTTGTTGTCTGTAATTATATTTGCATCAGCCCTGCTATTCAATTTTACCAGATATTTTTATACCTAGACGGAATTTCCTTTAAAATTGCAACATTTATGAAAATAGGACAAAAATAATATTGTTTTTAATACGACTGAACAAGAAAAAAAAATGTTAAGAAACACATTACTGTTATATTAAATAGTGATATATATATAATCTTATTTACATGAAAATATAAAGATTTTGAGGGGATTATTATTCATTGGCTTACATAAAAAAATTAATCTTTTATTATGAAGCAAAAAGAATTTAAAAAATAAACATTTTCAATTTTTTTTTTATATATTTTACTTTGAAAAATTGAATTCTAACAGTTAAAAAATTTTGAATTGAATTTTAACCTTTTCTACTTAACATTTAAAGAATCAATTTGTATATTAAGGAATGAAATAGAAACAGGAATTCTCAGTTTATATATATACTAGCCGCCTTTGGCGACCAGCCGGTTCGCCAGTATTACCGCTCGCTACAGTTTTCAATTAAATATTTTAAGTAACTGGTCTCTTAAAGGATTCTCAAACAAAATATTTTTAATCTTCAAATTTTGATAGCCATACCAAACTTATACTGTTTAGATCGTTTCGTTCAATTTACTATATATATTTTGCTAATTTGTTGTCATTACTTTTACAATTTACTATATATATTTTGCTAATTTGTTGTTGGCAAAACTTCAACTTTAATTTAAATTGTAAATGATGAAATTGCAATTAATATTAAGATATTTTTTAATAAAACCAAGCGTTTTATTTTATTTATCATCTTTATTGTTATTTATTAATTATTATTATTATTATTGAATGTGAGTATTGCAAACAGAATCGGTCGGTATTTAAGTCTTATGTTAATTACAAAATATTTTTCATCATTTATGTAATATCTCAAACAATAATTCAACAAAAATTTCTGAGATTCAGCATAAAATTCAGTTTTTAGTTTTGCTTTCAAAAGGATTGAAATGAAATCAATAATAATATTTTGTTCCGGCCTATAAATATATTTCAAAAATTATGAAGTCTAAATTTAATGCAGTAAGCTATCATATTCTGAGAAATATTCTGGACACACCAAATTTTAAATAAATGAATGAATGTTTCTATTTTCCACGATCAACTAAGACTTATTTATGAAGTTTTAAATGTTAAAAATTTAGAAAAACTCAACATTTTCATTATCTTAGGCCAATTAATCTTGAGAAACCTGCGCGCTGATTGGCGTATTTTCTTTGAAGCGATTGATGGAAAATCTAAAATTATCCTTTTTTTATTGAATAGTTATATTCAAATTTTCATAAATCAGTCAGTTTAAGTGATTGGAAATTAACTCTTAAAAGTCAGCGATTTCGTTGATTGGAAATTAACTCTATGACCACCATAAAATCTGTGCTTTCTCTTGTGGTGTATGCATTCTCCTTAATATCCGCTCGAATAAAACATCACATACAAAAGTACTACATAGAACAATCACATCAAAAGTAAACATAACATTTCAATAGTTGCCAAAAACAAAAGAGAGAAAAATGCAATTAATAAGCAGACGATAGTTAGAAAAGTACAGATATTTAGACTGGAAAATAAAATTATCTGAAATTAAAAACACGCGCAGACGATATTTACAAAAGTAAAAATATTCAAACCTGAAAAGGAAAATATATGAGTTATTCAATCAATAAATGCCATAAGTTTGTTAATATCTTCATTATTTTATGAGTCATTAAATATCAAAATGGGTCCGGGACTAAATAAACACCCTGTATAGAGAGTGTAAAAGATCATAAATAATTTTTCTTGAATTTATTTTTTAGAAAAAATAATATTTCTTATTTGTTTCATTTCCCACAGACACATGCCGAAAATTATATTTTTGCAGATTTCATTTCCAAAAAGATTTAATTTATTTTTAATTGGGGCTTTAATCAATGTGATGGCAACACTTTGAAAAAAGCTAATTTTTTCCCATGAATGCGAAACGTGCTTAATTTTAATTTTTATTTTTTACGAAAAAAATTATTGAAAAACATAGTTAAAATATTTATTTAAAAATTCATTAAAAATAGAAATTTAATTTTAAGATTAAAACATTAGTATCATTTAAAAGATAAATTTTTGATCTTTAACTTGATGTAAAAATCTTTTTTGTGCGGTAATATTTTCGGCAGTTATAGCAGAAACACATCAAAATTTCGCATAATTTTTAAATAAATTAAATTCTGGTTAAAAATTCGAAAAAATAACACCCCAGGTGCACATTCCCGGCCTGCAAGGTATACACGTGCCAAATTTGGTAGCTGTAGGTTGAATGGTCTGGCCTGTTTAGCGCCAACATACACACACACACACATTGAGCTTTATTATAAGAATAGATATAGATTTAAATGCGAAATTAAAATCTTTCTGATTTAGTGTTAGAACAATAGATGGCGCTCTTTAGAAACACGCTCTGAAGTTTAAATGTTAGAAAAGTAGATGCAATCAGCTTCATCTACCGGACTCGCACGATTCCGACGTGCGTCAGTCAGTGTAAACGTTTTTCCAGCGGTAGAAGGTAGTAGATGAGTACTCTCTTCCATTTAACGTTTGAATGTCATGAAACTGATTTCGAAAATTCGGTTTATGCATGATGTTTCGATTTTGAAGAGAAAAATCCGTTTCATGTAAAGAATACAATTTTGGAATATTTGTGCCTACACTTTCTTCGAGGACATCATGTTTGTGTTTGTTTACATTTAAATTATAACCGTTTTTTCTTTCTTTCTTTTCCTTTCTGTGTATTTATACAACTCTGAAGCAAAATGTCATTTCAAGATTCCTTTTGGGTAAGTTAAATTCTTTTACTGATTAAACTAATTTAATTAATTATTCAAAGGTTTCGTGATAAAAAACAACAACCTCTTTTTAAAAAATTAATTAGAATTTTCAAAACAACTTTAATTAATGAATAAAAAATATATTGATATTTGTAGACTAAAATATTTAAAAATATAATTTACAATGATTAGTATTCCTTCATGAATTAGAGGAGCAAAATTCTATTCTTAAATACATTAATTTGTAAAATAATACATTTCATGATTGTTTATTCATTAGCAAAAAGTATTGTTTCACGTGTATTTTTATGCGTGTATGTTGTATATCACGTTATAAGTTTTTTTAATAACTTCAATTCATTTTTTCTGCTATATTATTTTTATTATGATCTTTCATAAATATCGTTTTTTAAATGCGATCATTACAGGCGAGTTTTTAAAATTTTTTCTGTATTCTATTTTTCTAAAATAATATCCTGTTAAGAATTTAAAAAAATGTTAATAACAGCCAGTAACTTGAAATTATATACTTTACATAATTAATAGAAAATACTTAGGGTTTTTTTCGATCAGGACAGAGATTTTACTCTTTATTGAGTATTTTTTTAGGATATCTTTTTTACTTCATTTGAAAAATACATTTTTTGCTATATTCGTTTCTAATTTTCCTTATTATTGCCTCAGTTTGAAACGATATAAAAATTTCAATTTAATTTTTAAAAAATTCGAAATTGATTTCATACAATTTTATGAAAATAATTTATTCTAAGCGATTCATATAATTTTTCTCTTTAAACAGATAAAAACACTTTTTTTTAAAATTTAAAAAGCATTTAGTTAGATTATTTTTAACCTTATAACAAGTTCCGATCTAAAATTGAAATACTACTGTATTCTAAGAATTAAGCAATTCTACGCAATTTAAATATTCATTGCACAAAAAAAGTTGTTGAATAATAAACAGCAATTTATTTGTAGTTTGTTTTGAAATAATTTGTTTTCATTCCAAGCGCTATTTATTTCGCCGAATGAGGTAAGATTGAAAGAAATGAGTCGTATGTTTAAATTGTTTGAAACATTTTACGCCACTAAATTCTAACTTCATTTGTTTTTATTATTTAATTAGCTGCGTATTGACTTTTGTCAAATACCTTTTCACTGCTTTGGAAGGGAAGTCTTACTGTGATTAAATTAAGCCTTTAATTTTTTTCTTATTTTCTACTTAACAAGATTTAAGAATAAGAACTTTGTTAAGCGTGAATTTTACCGCGGAATAAATATTAAGCAAAAATAAATAAATAAAGTGAGAATCTGTAAAGCTTATTCAATTAAATATTTATATATTATTAATTTATAAGTTACTTATTTGATTTCGTTTATTCAATTATTTAATTTTATTAGTTTTAGGCTTTAAAAATTATACCGGTAATTCCTCTGAAATTTAAATTCCTGCTCAGAAATCGATATCTTTTAATTAATTAATTATATTCTATTTTATAACTTTCTTATAAATAATTGCTTTTATACTGATCAGTTATTAATATAATTTGATTGTTAAGTTTTACATGAAATAGCGCGCAACAAAAATTAATTCGTTAATTTTTTCCCGATACCAAATTTTTGTATGTTACTATTTTTTATTTATTTTTTTGAAATCCACATTAATTCTTTAAAATGCAAGGCTAGTAGCAATTTTACTGAGTATGAAATTTTCTGGATACTGTATTTCATAAATATACTTATTAAAAATACTTTTGAAAATTAAAGTAGGACTGTTTGAGTAATTTAATATTAAGAATAAAATTTATTCGTTGAATTTCTGTGCATGCTCTATTTTAATTTTTAAAAATTTTTATGAAATTTCTGTATGATTTGACGCGATGAAAAGAACATTCTTATAGTCAGCCCTGTATTTTATAAAGATAATTATTCATTGTTCATTTTTATTTTCATGTCTGACTGTATTACTGTGTTAGAAACCAACCAACTGAAAATATTTAAGATTTTTAAAAGCAGTAAATTTAAGATTCATATCTTCGATGTTTTAAGAGATGACACAATTAACCACAATGACTAAACCTACTTGGAAAGTTATTTTGCATGTAAGTGATTTATCAAGTTCACTGACTCATTACCTCTTACTCACCAATAAGTCGTCAATGCAAAGCGGGCATTATTATCAAAAAGTGAATCTATGTTTGCCTACTTTACTTACCAGCTGTCTTTAATGCAAAACAAATTCGCCGTATGCTTGCAATCAAATGGGCGGCCAGTTTCCATTGTTGCCATTCCTTGAAGCTTACTGACTAACGAGCATCATTTACAAGATATATCGTTTCTCTGTAACTGTAACAGTGACATGTATATTGTTTTGATAGATGATTCTGATCTAAAGAAGGTTTGGCTCTATTTAACCGTGTAACTTGGATGTCCATTGTATCGTTAATTGCCTTATGTCGTTGTATGCAGCGTCTTTTGTGGTTCTAAGGAGATATATAATGTAGATAAGAGATCTAAATTAAATTCGCTGTAAGTGCATTTCTTTGTTATATGTTGTATAAAAAACATCACCGATGGAATCTCATATTTATATGGAAGGAATCTGTTCAGAAGAATGGTTTATTTGTGAACATTTAGACATACAGACACTATTATTGTAACAAATGTTGCAATAGTGGGTGGAATTAATTTAGTCAGGGAGGTGTTAATTGCAAATGTTAAGTATAACTATCAACACAATAACCTTTTAACCTTATTCACTACGAATTTGATTGTAATATTTTCTAATTTGTTAAAAAGTATTAAATAAGTGTTTTGACAATAAATTTTTTTAACGCTTCTAATTACTTCCTTAACTTTTACATGAGTAACGTAAAAATTGCTGTCTCGATGAGATAATGCAAAAAATTGTAAATCGAATACTTTTTTTTATGGTAAAAGTCTTTTGCCTTTGATTAAAAAAATGCCTACATCATATTGCAAATAAGCAACCTCATACTACTGAAGATTAAGCCTGATTTTGTTATTAGGGAAATTAATTATTCAAAATTATTGGAATTTTATCTTATTCGTTTTTTATAATTTTATAGAAATAAGATAATTTTTGTTACGTATAAATTTATGTAATAGAATATTTTGTTTTAAATTATATTAATTTTATATTAAATTACATAAAAAATAGGAGTTCAAAATTAAATAACGATTTTGATAAAAAATTTTTGGCCCTGCCAGATGTCTGTCAAAAATGATAAATAGCATATTTGGAAAAATTTTTTTACTTATAATGAAAGCTATTATGCTACTATATTCATTTTTTTTCCAGTATCTAATTATGAAATAGTTGTTTTTATCTAATTGGTTTATCCAAATCATTCAGTATATTGAAATTCATATTTTCTATTATGTACTGAATTTTCAACATCTAGAATAAAACTTAGCGATCAACCATCTTATGATAGTTGTTCTTTAACTGAAATATTTAATTGGTTTTTTGAATGCCACTTCATTTAAGTCATAGTCTTGCGATTGAAAATGAACTTTTATAGATAAATTTCTTAATTATGATTAATGTCATCGGCATTGGCATAAAAATTATCGTATTTTCGCCAAAAGCGACAGAAGACCGTATCCGAAGGTCAGCATTTGCATGAGTAGTCCATCAAGCCAGTGTACAAGGTTGTATGAGGGCTGAGGCAGTGGTGTAGCGATTAGAGGAGAAGAAAAAGATATATATGATCCGGACAATAATCTTTGGGGCCTCTACAAAGACAAACTATTAATGTTTTTACTTCTACGTTTAAAGTTGCCTAATGACAAGGAAGTGAAAAATTAATGCTTTGGCTGGGGCGATTTGTTATGCCACTGTGTGGAGGTGGTGATGAAACTGAAAATCAGCGTACGCAATCCGTTTGTGATTCGTAATAATCTCAATCATCACCGCCAGAATTTTCTTGTTGTGTTTGGAGAACTGGAGCCCTTATTAGATAATTTTAAGAAGATTACTACATTTTATTACAAAATGATGTTAATGCTTTGCTGTCGATATAATTCGTAAATAGCATTGAAATTTGGACTGATCGAGTAGTGTGTAGATCGAGGTTTCGTTATCGAAAAACAATAAGGTTTGTTAGTTGTTTTAGTGTGCGTGAGAGAAAGCAAAACTCTCCGATTTTCTATATAAATTTTATATATCTTTTTCTTTATTAATTCTCGCTATATTCTATATAAACTTTCAGTTTTTCGGTAATTATATGTTTTTCAAGACTGAAACAAATACTAATATTTTCATGATTAATTACAAATTCCTAAAAGTGCCCTGACAGATGTGAATCGAGGCTTGGCATTGGAGCATTGTGCGTACGATGTCCTATTTCACAGAGAAACCACATACATAATTTCAACTTTTATCTGATTGCTGAGCTATGAGATCTTTGAATGTTCCCTGTGAATTTTATGATTGAAAAGACTTGGGTTCGACATTCCCCCCTCCTGCAAATCTATCATATGTGTGAACAGGGTGTAAATTAAATATGACTATGTGTCTAACAATTTCTTGATGGTGTGGAAGTCTGAAATGTATAATTTTGTCTCAAGCATTATGGAAACATTCGAGATCGTTTCATAACAACCTTTAGAAACGAGGAGCTAATCTGAACAGATTTTATCTGGCATACAAATCTTACTTTTTGACACAATAGTCTGATTGCATGTAAGAAATATGCATACTCATTTGATTAAATGTATAAAACATATTTTGAAGGATGATTTAGACATGTTTTCTAGTTGCATTTTATCGAACACTAGATTCTTAAGAGCATTAGTTGTAGAAAATAATTATAAAATTTCGACTAAAAAATTGATTTTTTGTTTAAATTTTAAAATTATTTTATAAAATTTTGTCTAATTTTTAATAAAAAAATTTAAAAAATAGTTACAAGGTGCATATTTGAACTATCCAAAGTATACATATCCAAAGTTTAATTGGGTATATTTAAGTTTTTAATAGGTATATGATCTATCTACATTAGTAAATTTCATACGCACCATGAATAGGACATTGTGTGTGATAACACAGATTCTGTTTGATAAAGAACATATGTAACACAGAACTACGATTTGGTGGAATCATACAAAAATGGTTGTATTTATATCATTTAAGTGAAATTAAAAGTAACCAAAATCTCTGGCGAATGAACTGATCTCCAAAGGCGGCTAGATATATTAAAAAATAAAGATGGTTTGACACGTACGCGCTAGACCGTTTGACCTAGAGCTACCAAATTTACACATATATATTTTGGAGAGTGGGATTGTGCACCTTTGAGTAATTTTCTTTTAAAATTTTTATTAAAGAGTTTTTCCGGTTTTCTGCGATAATTTCCGAAAATATATTACAATATAAAGTAATTTTTACATCTTAAAATTCAAAATATGAGCTTTTAAATAATACCAGTTGTTTTGCCTTATAATTTATTTTCTATTTTTAATTAATTTCTTAAAAAGATATTTTATACATACTTTTCAACAAGAATAAGACGATGCGTAAGAAATCAGAAAACAAAGTAGTTTTTCCATTTTCTACGAATTTTAGAGGAGCTGACTGAAAATAAAAGAAATGCTTAGTAAGATAAACAGAACGGCATAAGGCTTTTGAAATAGTATGAATTAGATTTCTATTAAAATTTGAAGCTTAAAAATATTTTTCTGAAGCGACCATTAAGATCAAATATTTAAATGAAAATTTTAGTAACCATTAATTCCAGTGAACTTGCTAGTTTGCAAATACGGTTAGACTTTAAATATAACGCTCGTTATTATTAGAAACAAATATAATAACGAGAAATAATTGGTTATTTTATTGGTAGTAAAAGTATTATTTTATATCTTCTGGATAAAAGTGAGAAATTCGTGATGAGCTTTGTTTTGTGCGGATCACAGTTTCCATAGTATTATTGTCCGCGGCGGTTTGGTCACTCAAGTTCACCGGATGTTTTAGGGCGGGACGGGGTGATCCTTTATGATTTAAGAGTTAAGAGCCTTTAAATTAAAGAAAAAACAAAAACACTTTTTTTTTTGTCTGAACCGATTTTTTTTTTGAAAAATTTTGTACAGAACTGGAAAAAATTCGGCATAAGAAAACGAAATATTAAATAACTGATAAGCATAATTATAAAGAAATATTTTAATCCATATTAGTGGCACCATTTGGTGGTTCATTTAAAAAAATTAATTTCTAGATTCCATAATATTTATAATAACGACATTAAAATTTGTAAAATAATTAAAATAAAAAAATCTTCTCTTTAGTATGTTTTTGAAATTTTTTTAATTAAATTTATTAAAAATAGTTTCATAAGTCTAATTCTTCGAAGAATTAGACTTTACCACAGCAATTTTAATAATTTTGAAACAGTTCGGTACAGACTTTCTTTAGTACAGTCTAATTCTTCGAAGAATTAAGCCGTACCAAAGAAAATCTGTACCAAACCATTTTTAATAAATTTGAAATAATTCGGCACAAACTTACTTTGCAACTGATATTCTCATTTTTATTTAAAATAAAGTTGCTTTAGAAGACAATAGCAGTTAGAGTACAATAATATTTGAAATAAATGTGCACTAAATAAAAGAAATTTTTGCATTAGAAATATTATGTATACAAACATCTATCTATCTATCATTTTAAAAAAATTAACATGAAAATATTTTCATACCAAACTACAATGGATATATCAGCGAATTGTTGAATATTTGGATTTAATTTTTAAACTTTATATCACTGACTATAAAAAAATTAAACAGAGTTAGTAACATTATTATTCTTATCATTTTTATATATCTTCTGGTATAACCGTAGAAGTCACGGATTACAATGACTTATGTAGAGACAAAAGCCAGAAGAACCCTTTGAACTGACGATTATTCTAACACCCAAGTAGAGCTTCTGGTGGAACGTCCAGTCTTAGCAAAAACCCTTTGTTCATTCTTTTCCCGCCTTCTTGAGCTTGTATGTAATCTGCTTAGAAGCAGATTCGCCTATTTTTTCGAACGTGGACTCATCCATATGTTCATAGAAAAAAAAAGAAAAAAGAGAGAGAAATATTAATAATAAAACACGTTTATTTTTTATTTGCCAATGCGGCTAGGCGAAACGGACGCTAACAATATTAAGATCCCGTTAAAAAGTTCTGAAAAGTTTCACTAGACCATGCAGAAGCTCTTTTGGGGAGAAAGAGAAAAGAAAAGAATATCGAAAGAACAAGAACTTCCGTAAACACGGTTGAAGTTAAAACGCCATTCGGAAGAAGCAATCAATTCCTTTATTTGACTTGATAGGATTCCCGGATTACTATTGCTCGCGTTTATTGAAGAGGAGTTAATCTTGTTAAAAACTTCCACACTCGACAGGTTTTAATAGCGAGACTTATGAAGCAAAAATGTCTGCAAACGATTTTTTTAAAATGGCGTTTGAGAAATGATTGTGTTACTCTTACTCTTAACTGAAAAAGAAGATACCGAATTTAAACATCATTTGTTTAAAAAGTGAGGTGTTACTGTTTTGGAATCTTTAGTAGTTGCTGTTGAGTCAACAGAAGATAATGTGCATCATTTTTATCTGTTTTAAGAATAGGATAAGGCATGCATTTGTTTGTTTTAGAACTTCTTAAATATACTAGTTTGGGAAGCGAATAAAACTGCAAGCAGTGTTCGTTGCTCTTATCTGTTGGACGTTGTGATAGAAAGAAACCATATTTTCAGTTGTAATCATTCAATTTGGAAGCACTGTATAGAATTTTTCCAGTTAAAATTGGATTCAGAAAAAGCTATTCTGAAAATATATAGAATTCGAGGTCCAACGATTTTCTAAGCCATTATAGATAGATACAGATTTTTCAATTGAAGAAATGCTTTATTGTTTGAGTCTATTTATAGAAAGCTTAAAAAATTATGAAATCTAAAATTTTATGTAGTTTCTCTATCCTATGAGTTATATTTGTAAAATGTTTTTAAACCATTAGCATTTTAATACAAAAAGTTTCATTCTGACAGAATTATGAAGTTCTGAAAGTCACTATTTTAGATCATTTCAAGGTCAGTTTTAAAGAATATCCGCCAACTAATGGCCAGAGCTTGTTCAAGGCACTTATAACTGGCACTGGCTTAAAGTGCTGAAATTCAAAACTTTATAATTTTATCAGCTTTTGTCGCTGAAGAGTAACATTTTTTTTGAGTAACATTATTTAACTAAGCATGATTAAAAGGAAACTGATAATATATAAACAATTTATACGTAATTTTTACAGCTGTCTGTTTTATTGACTTAAACAACATAAAATATAATTGTTTGAACCATTCAAAGCATTTTTCCAGCTGGAAGTACTTTTCAATCTCAAATTGTTTAGATAAATCAACTTTTAAGCCGCGATTAGAATGGAAACCTTGTAGACCATCGTATTTCAATTACTTTTGTTACCACATTACTAATTATGGCTGGATAGCGATATTTGCGTCATTGAAACAGAATCAGCCCACGGATGAAGTCGAAATATATCCATTAAAATAAAATCACTCAACATTGATTTGTTTAGTTTACTCTGAGGGTTGTAAGCTTAATTTAAGCACTGAGGAATGATTGCTCAAAGTGTTTTCCTCTTCTAAATTCTAATGGATTCTAATGCCATTTTATATTTTTCTTTTACTTTTTTTCATTATTTTATCTAAGGAATTAACTTAATACCGATATGGAATGGGCTCCGATGTTTACTTTAATAATCGTATTTGTCCTGAAGTGGAAGTAATTAAAATAAAGCATCATAAAAACATTAACAGAATAATTATAAAAAAATAATAATTTTTTTAACAAATCTATCAAAAATATTTTTTAAAGTAGAGTTCTGAAATTTTATATACTTAGGTATTTTCGATGACTATAACACTATTTTAGTAATTTCAAAATTCAGTTGTAAATTAATAAATTCATTTAATTGAATTGTGATAACAATGAATTGTAAATTAAAGACCAAAAGATTGAAAATAATTTAAGAAACTAAATTGCCCTTTTTAATTCTTTAATGTGAGTGCCTTTAAAATTCTATTTTATTTATTTAAAAATATTTTTTTGCGGTATTCTTGTATTATTTATTTCATTTTATAGTCAATTCTAATAAAATCGTCTCAGAAACGAAATGAAATCGTTTTGCTCAGAATGGAAGCTTCTTTCAACTGTTTCAATAAGAAATGAAGGTCAAAATAGTTTACTACAATTGATTATTTAGCTAGATTAAAAGATACATGGTTTTCTGGCGTATGATTTTGAAATAAAATTCTTTTTTTTTAACTATCATTGTGTGAGGTTTGGGAAAAATAATTGGATGACTTCTATTTTTCTGTTTACTTCTTCTTTTATTATTTTGTTAATTTTTTTTAATGTTTTTTAGTCCTAAATCGTAAATTTAAAATTTTTAACATTTAACTAAATTTATACATATTTTAATTTTTCCTGTGAAATTCAAAAACGTACATTTATTTGCAACTATAAGCAACAGGTGTGATCTCCCCAAATGTTTTTCGAGTATTCTCTGATAAAAGCGTTATTCTTCTCACTTCGCATAAAATTTTTGACCTTAAATAAATCCGCGAATACCTTGTAATGGCGAACAATAGTTACGAAATATGGATCTTTGGCAATTTTACTGAATCTATTGTGATCTTTGGTAGTTTTTGGCGATTAATTGGTCGCATATGGTTTATAATACCCGAAATTTGAATTTGTGTTTTAGATGTGATTTTTCCGATCAACTGGAACCAAAATTTATCAAAGAAATATAATTGTAGTCACAAAATCAGTACCAAATTTGTTATATTTAAATCATTTCGTTTTTGAATTATTGCGTTTGCATTTTTGTAAACGTACAGGTTGACTTGTTTGAGGATTTTTTTACAAATTTGACGGGTATCTACTCTTTAGATGTTAAATCTATGTACCAAATTTTATCCATTTAACTCTCCTGGTTTTGTAGTTGTGTTAATTTATATTCGGACAGACACATTTTCCATGAATGGATTTCGCTTAAAATTTGATAGGAAAGTACGGATTTGGTGTAAAGACACTATACGCCAAATTTCATTCGTCACAGACAGACTAAATATATATATGCTTTGTTTTTTGAGGATTTTATTCAAACATACTCTATTGAATGTTATCGTTTAGATGAAAGAAATTTAGTTAATCAAATTTACTTCGTAGTAAAAAGATATTGTTTATAAAAATTCATTCGTGAAACGTTTTAAAAATCGTCTGATATGAATCGACCTGTCACAGACAGACAAAATATTTCTGTAAACTATATATATTTTGTTTTTTGAGGATTTTATTCAAACACACGCTATTGAATGTTATCGTTTAGATAAACGAAATTTAGTTATCCACATTTACTTCGCAGTAAAAAGATATTGTTTATAAAAATTCATTCGTGAAACGTTTTAAAAATCGTCTGATATGAATCGTAATCAAATGCCCTGAAAAGGTAAAAGCTATTGTTGTATAACAATAAATGATAACATTTAACTTATACCGTTGATGGAAACAATCAATGTATGTAGTAATTAGTAAAAGTTTAATATTTCAGGAATTATTTCTTAAGCGTTAAAATTCTTTAGAACATTTGTTGGTGTCATATGGGTTTGAAATTTTACCCACTCTACAAATATGATGAAATGAAATTATTATTGTGAAAAGTTTGGAGCTATTTGAATATATGTTTTCAATTATTTTGAGCAGTTAAAACTTTATTACTATTGCCTTTATTAAATTCATTTGCGAAAACATACTATGTTATCTATATTTTTTAGTTCTTAGGCGATTCTAATATTTATGAGAATTGGAAAAAAAAGAATAAAGTTTGTAAGAGAAACTTGCATGAATCTGAAATTATAAATCCTTTACAAAATTCTAAAAATACGTTTCAAGCTTGTTTTATATCATTATAATTAAATTAAATTATAATTAATAGAACAAAAAGAACTTTTCGAAATGAAATGCGAAATTAATAATAATTCATAACAAACATGAGACATTTCGTTGCCTTACAAATCTTAAATTACTTCAGAGATTTTTTTTTGTTGAGTTAACTAAAAATCTAATATATAGGTAAAAAATTATAATCTGTTAAAATGTGATTATAATGAAATGGATGAATACATTTTTTCTGGTAATGTATTGAGTATTTTATCGTTTTATGTAAATAAGTCGTGGCAACAAATGCTATTAAATTCATTAACACAGATGATGAATATTTATTGATACGAACGATTAGTACCATTTTTATTGAATGAAGCTAGATCATGAATGAAATTGATTCTCTTTTTACAATGACACAGGAAACGGTTTGTGTGTTTCTTTAATTAATTTCATTCTTTTTTTTTTATTTACTTGTATCCTGCTTCCGTGTCTGCAATTTTTAATTACGAGCTTTTCATTGATTAAAAAAACACCTGAGGGATTTTTTTGAAGGTAAAGATAAGCCACACAGTTTTTTTAAAGAATAATGAATAATTTTGGAGTAATAAATTTGATTTCTAATAATAAATTATCACAACTCAAATTTTATTTTGTACCATTCGTTATGATACCAAAAGTAGCATGTATCAGAAGCTACAACTTTGTGCAATCTCTGTGTCTGGTACTTATTAAGTATTCTATAGGCCACACCTTTTGACCTAAAGCTACCGAATCGGGCACAAATACATACGTTGGAGGGTTGGGAATATACACCTCAAATATTTTTTAAAGTTTTTATTAATTAAAAACTGCACAATATTCAGACCTTTTCCAGCGATAATACTCGAGAATAATATTGTATAAACTTGATTTTTACACTATTTTAAAATTCAAAGATTACAATTTTACTAATACTAATTTAATTTTCATGCAGTTTTTTCCCTGTATTTTGGCAGCTTTTAAAAATATTATCATTTTTTACAATAATTTTAATTGTTGCTATGAAATTCAAACCATTTTTATTATTTCCTTGTGTTAATATCGCGAAAAACACAATTTTACAATGGCATTTTGATATCATGAAACTCGATTCCATTATGAATGTTTATATATACAATACATGGAACAAATTTAAGACTATTAAAATTAATTAGTCACAATTTGATACTTACCGAATCAGGAACTCAAGTTACCCGTAATAGACTGATTTGAAATGAAATACAACCAATTTTCCTAGTAAACCATTTTTCTCTAAAGCTGCTAATAAACAAAGACATTATCATACGTAAGAATGGTGTATGATCATAAGATAATTCTTGCAGAAAAATTTTAATGTTATATTAATATATTTAATAAAGTGAAATTCCTTTCTTAAAAAAATATTACTATTTTTCTCTAGGAATATGGGTAGTCAGTTGTTTTTGAATGTTGAAAACTATAGTTATAAAGTTTTTTAAATTAATAATCATATTTCTTTCGAATTTATTAAATGAAATTATATGAAATTATAAGATTCCTCAGAATTCTGGTAAATGTTATCTGTTTACGATTTATTAAATTATGTGATGTTCTTTTTTCTATAAAATCAGTTAAGAATTTTAAGTTTTGTTGTCAATATGCGCAAAACTAAAAGGATTAAAATAACTAAATAGTGAAAAATTATCCATTAATTCTTGACTTTTAAAATGAAAACAATTATTAATTTTTGAATGATAAAAGATTTTCTTTTCTGTAAGTGTTCGGATTTTTTTACTTTCTCGTGTACGAAGTATAGAGAAAGTATAGTAATTGTTAGAAAGTTCAAAACTCGAGATTTTGGCGAATCTCTTAAGTTTTTGATCTTTATCAATTCTCAAAACATATTTTTGGAAAATGTCTGTCTGTTTGTGACAAAAATTACTGAAAAACGCTTTGAGCTAGAACCTTGAAATTTGTCCAGTGTGGTCTTTACATTTGCTGATTTCTATCAAATTTCGAGTGAAATCTGTTCTAAGGAAGTCCGTCCGTCCAGTTATTCGAATATAAGTTAACCCGATAACTATAAAACGCTAGATAGATAAGATTCGGTTCACAGATTTAATATTTATAGTGTAGAACCTATTATATTTTGAGTTACATCCAACAACGAGTTGACCATCTGTCGGTCTGTACTTTCAGAAACGTGTAAGCGCGATAACTCAAGAACTCAATGACTTAAATTTATCATATTAAGGTTTTGTGACTGCAAGTGTAGATTTGTGTCAAATCTTTGTTTCAATCGATTGAGAAAAACGTGTCTAAAGCACAAGTTCAATTTTAGGATACCTTTAATTATATGTGAGGGATTAATCGCCAAAAAACTCGCCAAGGATGACAGATTAGATGCAATAAAAATGCTAAATTCACGCCTAAAGTTAATGTTTCGTAATTATTGTACGTCAATATCATGCAAGGCGTTCTATGGCATGACAAGTTGATTAGAAAATTTTTGGGAGATCAATTCCACTGATTTTATTTTGATACGATGAAAAAATGAACGTATTTTTTGCCAGATGTTTAATTTTTTTAATGAGTTAAATTTAAAATTTTAATAACTCCTGTTTCTCTAATAGTTTCCAAAGTGATTGTTTTGAAATTAAAATAATTTAGAAAAATGCGTTTTTTTATAATATATTTTATTAGATCACGTCTTCTTTTGCAGCTTTCGATATTTTACAAGTTAATTTTTCTAGCAAATTTAAAAGTAAAACATTAAAAACAGATGTAATCGAGCAGTTTTGAGTTTATTAAATATAATTTTACTTCAAAAAATAAAAGCATTGAATTCATGAAAAGACCACTTAAGAAAAATTAAGCTTTGTTAGACGTGTAAATTGTGTAACATTTTACATTTAGTAATTAGTATTAGTAATAGCATTAATAATAACATTAGTAATTACATTTAGTAATAACATTGTTAATTAACATTTAGTAATATGAGACTTAAAATGAAAAATTCTTATTAGTATTTCTTATGCAAGTTAAGAATTTCAAAACGAAAGAAATTTCACATTTTTTTCTCTCGTTTCTCTATTGTAATTACATTATGTGACTGTAACTAATTCTTTGAACAATAGCCGTTACAACGCTTCCGATAACTTTTCATAAGATATTCCACTCACATCAATCAAATAACTCGTTTTCTAACGTTTTTTTCAGTTAGGAGAAATATGACGATTAAAATAAAAAATCGTCTGCTCCGACGACTTTCCTAAACTGAGAAAAACCGTTGATGTTAAAAAGAACTTTAAAAGTAACTTATCTTTTTCTAAGGGCGAAAGGTCGCTGCTTTATTTATAAATTAAAATTTCGCTTTCAATCGGCGCCATTGTCATACTGTTCAATATTTACGATTCTAGTGTTCTAATTATTTTCCTGCTATTACTTTCCTTGTTAATTGTTCGCCTTGGTACAATCGAAGCGTACCTTTAAGGAATATTTTTAACCGCTACTGTTCGAAAAAGACAGTTTGTTCTTTTGAAGTAGTTATCTGTGGAAGTCGCTTTAATTGAGCTACCGCTGGTTCAATGCATTTAGTGTTAATTGCTAGATAAGAGACGCTTGAATATAACTGTCCGTTACTGTGCTGAAAACGGTTAAAAAGTTACTCTTTTGTCTTTTTCTCTTTAACACTTCTTTTATTTGGATAAATGAAAGTGAGGTCAGTGCTCTCTTTTGGAGGAAGAAAACATTAGGAGAGTTTTGTTTTCATTGTATTATTTTTCTTTACTTGTAATGCTTTAATAGTCCGAATCGTCGCGCCAGTGTGTTAATAATAAGAAATTTCGTCGACGTATTGTCGCTGGACTGAAAAATACGTTACTCAATGTCGGAAGCGACATTCATCTTCAATTTAACCATTCTTCGGAAAAGACATTAAAAACAAATTTCTTCGAAAGTAGTTCTGATTCAAACATTGACTTCCGTGGTTTCATTCGTTTCAAAACATCGCTCTTCTCGTGTTATTTACGCTTTGTTAACTAAATGGAAAAATGGATGATTCACTTTAGTGGACTAATACATTTACTTGATTATTAAATTAATGATTACTAAACATTTATTCATTTATTACGTTTATTAACACTTTACAAGGATTATTTCTAATATAGAGCCTGACGAAGATTTTAAATCCACGTCACTTTTTAGTAAATCGTGGAAAGATTCATCTATGCACATTCAATATCTTTTTGTATCCCACAATTTGAGAATCTTTGCTTTAATTTCTACATCAATCATTTCTGGATTCAATGTTTTATTATCATATAAGAACATGATGTTGTTTTGGTTTGGAGTTTTTGAAGCCTTAAAATGCACGGGCTGAAAAGTGGCGATTCATTGCTTTTGAGGCATCAGTTTTTCGCTTTTAGGTTTATTAGACAATGATAAAAAAGGTTGTCACATTTGGTGATTTATCGCCAACAAAAAGTTGCAACTTGGAGCGAATATCCCATGTACCCAATTCTCCTGTCTGCTCAATCAAAGGCAGAGTCGTAAGAAGTTATCGACCGAAGAAGCAGAGAAAAAAAAAGGGGGGGGGAATGAATGCGGAATAACGAGAAGTATCAAAAATTTCATATATGTAGTTTTTTTTTTAATTTTTAATTTTTTTTAGCTGGCAAAAAAAAAAAAAAGTTTCGAAGCTCGAACAATTTTGAGATGGAGAAAAAAAGAACCCACCATTTTCTAAATATCGACGCATGCGTAATCTGATAGCCACGTGTTTATTTAAAACCAGTTTAAATTGGTTTTTCACGAAAAAAATTCTATCCATCTGAAGAAAACTCGATTAATTTTTAGATGGTCAAAAACCATCGCCTGGTCGCTTTTCTAAATGTTGGTGATTGCGAAATATTAGTCATGCAAGACATGATGTTTTTCTATCGGATTGATACCAAGTGATATAAAAAAGTAATGTTCTCACATGATTTCTTGGAATTTGCGATAGCAGATTTCAATTTTATTGTTTTGGTTTACAAAAGGCAGTTCTACAAATCTTTTGATATTGCATTTATTGTTATTTATTTATCTTTTGCTTTCCTGTTTCTTCCCTCATCCAAGTGTCTTCTACTGGAATTCCAAATATCACCCTTAGAATATTGAATATGCTTTTCAAATCGGCTTTCTTGTAGACAGTTTCAGTATTTTACTGTCAAAATTTTAACATGCGCTGTAATAATACCTCCGGTGTTTGAAAAACTGCCATGAAATTAACCGCAACATTTCCTTAATTTAATCGCTTCCTTCAGTAATTGATTGATTGAAGCCAAGTGTTATCTTTAAACTGGTTCGATAGTTCGGACGCAGGTGAATAGGCGCACCGAGCATTCCTGGACCTTCAGGATTGAAAGCCGGTTTTCGTTCACTTGTAACGTATTAATTAGACCTTGACTTAATTTTTCAGATTAAAAACGGAAAAAGGATTCAGCTAGAGTTTAAGGACGAATTATGCGCCGTTTTTATGTAATGAGTGACTTGAAATAATCAGGAGCAATTAAAAAATTGCTCTAAATGTTCCAGGAAGCATTTGGGTTACTTCCAATTAGAGATTGCAATACCGGTATACCGGGATACCGAATGCCGGTATTTTGAGCCATTTGTACAATTTTGTAATACCGGTATTCACAAGTTTAAATACAGATTTTTCGGTATTTACTAGAATTTTTTTTAATTGTCTTGTAATTGTTTAAATTGTTCAGGGATCGCCAACATAGCAAAATAGTATACGTTTTGTTTTTATGTCTCCCTAACGGACGAAATTAATTAGACTGTGAATACAAAGTTGCATCGTACAATCAAGAGAAGTGATAAAATACTGTATGACAATGGAATGTAAAACCCTTCACCTTTCGCGCATGCGTTAGTACGGGTTTACTTTGACAAAACAGGAGTGAGAGGAAAGATGAAAGGAGATGTTTAGGAGGAGATTCTAAAACACGTTGGAACAATTTACTCCTAATGATGGAACGATTTTTGAAACTGAGAAATCCAATCAAGCAATAATCGACTTAAACCAGCAAGTTAATTTTTCAGATATCGAATTCGACTTAAGTTATAACAACCTGTTCTAGATATTAATATAAACTTAATATTAAAACTGACTGTTGAGGCATTATGTAGGAGAGATTCTAATTTATTAACAGCTAATGCAACAATAAATTTCTTATTGCAGTCACTGAAAGAGCAGCAAACATCACTATATGAAGAATTATATATATTACATTGAAAAATCGCACAGAAGAAAGGCATACCGAAATAGAAAATGTTTTACGGTATTTGCATAATTATAATGATTTTAAAAATGAAAAAGAAGAAAAGAGACTAACCAATTCAAATCTGATCAAATTTATAGTAAATTTTCTTAAATTTTTTTACCCACAAACCTATCCACATTCAGAAGAATTCGGTACAGTTATCGGAGATTATGATGGCATTAATGTGAAAGGAATTGTCTCTTGAACCAAAATTAAAATTAGCGATAAAAAATTATCTCTAATTTTAATTTTACAATACAGAAAATACAATACAGAAATCAGCTATATCCAAAACCATCCGACTAGAAATGGATTTATTTGAAGATGAGGAATTTAGAGGTAAATATTTGGAAAAAGTATATCGCAAATTGCTAACAGTACCACCAACAATCGTTGATGCCGAAAAAGCGTTTTCGACAGCTGATACTTTTTGCATAAAATTACATTCCAGCCTTAATGACAGTCCAATTAATGCATTATGTTTTTATGATCACATTTGAAAAATTTGTAATAGTACCACAGACTGAATAGTGATGTTAACACTTTTTTGTTTATCTAAACATTATTATTGCGAGGCTCTCCGCTGAACACTCTATACACTTTCAGTGTGTCCCCTCACATGTTGGTTTAAATGGTAATGATATAGCGGATAATTTAGCAAAGACTGCCTCAGCTGACATATTTCATGGTGATGCAACACTAACTTATTTTGAAATCTCCTCTATCAAAAAGATAGAGTCGAGTGCACTTTGCAGAGTCCCACCTGCTCACCCTTGGTACTTTGGTAAGAGACCCGGTTGGTGTCACCGTCTGGATATCTCTAGAAAATAGCAAACAGCTCTCTCTCGTTTTTTAAGTGGACACACCAATTCCCTCAGGTTCCAACACGGATGGAGAATCTTTGCTGAATGTCCTTGGTGCAAGGCAGATCAAGCCTTCCCCAATCATATTCTTAAATGTTTCAGTTTTACGATTTTTGACATTTTAAAGGATCCGCTATTGTTTTTGGACTTTTTAGAGATCTTTGATAGCGCAGCTATGCCACCTTGGATCAGAAACAAGAACAACACTTTTTTATGATTTAAATAAAGAAGATGTTCTTTACTTTTTTTGTGATTCTTTATGCACTGTTATAATTTATAAATTACGAATTATTTTTGTAATATTTACATTCTCTAATAAAACTGGTAAATAAAACCAAGAAACACCCGCGTTTTCTTTCTTTTCCTAAAATTTCTAATACCGGTATTAAAACCGGTATCCCGGTATTAAGATCTAAAAAATACCGAATACCGGTATTGAACTTTTGGTCCGATATTGCAATCCCTATTTCCAATGAATGAAATTTTTGCCTTTTATATTTAGCAAAACATGAAACACATATTTAATCTTATATTTCACGATTCAAAAGTTATATACAGTAGCAAACAATTATTCGGTAAAGAATTAAAAAAAAAAGGATTTTAAAAAGAAGTTATTTGCGGAAATTTTAAAATTTAGAAAGAACTTTTTCATTATAAAATTTAAATACTTATAATGAACTAGAATTATTTTATATTTACAAATAAATACAGCAGACTTTTCCAGAGTACGGGCTACTTCTAATTTTTTCCAGAGTGTTGCGGTCTACCTAGTGCCGTAGGTTATTTTTGTAATATTTATTGTAACTTAATAATAAATACGGAATATGTACTTACTTACATAACTACAAACGTAATAATAATAGCAAGTTACAAATATAATAGTAATATCCACAAATATAATATCAAATAATGCATTTAATATCAAGCAAATCAAAATACATTAAAAAATAAATAATTTTCGTCTAAAATTAATTCTCGTAGTTACAGTTAGTAGAAGATTTAGGCTACATACTGTCTGCCAATCTTGAATATCTCGGTGTATAATTACTAATTACTCATCTTACTTTGGATTCTAAATGGTCACCTGTGAGACGAGAACGATATCTTGTCTTAATTACATTCATCGTTGAAAATGCAGATTCTTATAGGAAGGTTGAGCCAAAGAACGATGCAAAATGATTTGCAACTTTTTGTTAAATTAGGATACTTTATATTGTCCATTAAATTCCATAAGTTATTCTTAGGTTTTGAACTACGTGCTTTCAAAATTATGTCATTTTGTGAGAGAAAAACTTCATTTTCCTCAAGAGATAAAGATAATATAATGTTCAATAAATATGTTTCTTTTAGTGTGCTAGTTTTTTGTCTTAGTAAAGATGGTCATCTCAAAATGTTTTGGTGGTCCACCGGTCGATCGTGATCGATTTAATACCCACCATTGATTTACATCATATTTTCCGCTATCAGAAAACATCTCATTGCATGAATTCTTGTGTTTCTGGCATTTACTGACGAAAGTAAAGCAAAACGAGATATAGAAAAACATTTTGTTTTAAGCTGTAGTTTTGATTAGCTGAGCGTTCCGTTCTGAAACTGCACGAGGGATGTTTACGAATGAATTTCTCAATTTTGAGCCTTGATTAGACTATGAGGACTAGAGTTGAGTTGGTATGGTATGCAAGCAATACTCCGACCTTGCCAGAGGCCAAGCGGGAAACTGGATAGGGCCGACGAAGAGTAATCCCACTTAGTACGAAGGACAAACGATACTTTATGATATTCGACACTTGCATATTACAAAGGACCATTAGAGAAAACGCATATTAGTCCAGGGAAAAAAAAACATTTTATATATTAAATTTTGAAGCATTAAAAATGCATTAAAACATTAAATGTAAGTTAACTTTTTACATTAGGAGAGAACTAAAGACAAGGGCTTTGACAAAATGTTCCTGATAGAAGATTTAATGACTGGAATTTTTATGAGCTCTTTGACGTCAAGATATATCCAATTTCTTGGTCATCTGAGTCTGTGTTCTCGCCATAGTGCACAGGCTTTGATCACGTGATTTATAAAGCCTTCTTCGGTGCCACACTGATAAGTCAAACTTTTGTCAAAGAAATGGCTTTGATATATAAAAAATACACCGTGTCCAGTGTATACCTGGTTAAGATAAAAATCACCCTCAATTTCTCCTACTGCTTTTCCGTTTCCAATATATCCCTGTTGAGTTGAGTTGATATATCAACACTCCAAGTTGCCCTACAAAACTAGCAGGAAGTTTGTCCTTTTATTCATTCATTTTTGGCACCAATACAAGTAGAGAATCGGGACTCCAACCCATGAATTTTTAATTCCGAAACCAATACTCTACTCTAAAGCAATTTTGGCCTTTTTCTGTTGTAAATTAATATCAGATATGAGCTAATTTTTCAGCAGTTTTCAGCCTTAACAAAGTTTATGTAAAATATTCGAAATATATAATTAAAACAAATTTTTACTTCTTTATTTAAGTAAGAATTTTATCTCATTGCTCCAGACTGCAAAAACAACAACAAACAAAATAGTTTAAGTTTACTTATCAGTTGATAATATCTTATTAAAAATAATTAAATCCAATAAAAATATAACTTCTAATGAATTCTCCTACTCAACTAATTAGAATTTTAATTAACACTATCATAGTGTTAATTAATTTGAATAAATGTTTCCCCCATTTATTCAAAATGAATTTTACATGATTGAAAAACTAAAAAAATTTATCTTTTAAATGATGCCAATTTAGTTGCAGTACAAACTTTTTGTTTGTTTTAATTAATTTTGAAAAATAATCTAGAATTCAATAATTAAAATGAAAAATAATATGCTCCTTTTTATATATTATTATATTTTATGTTTAGTTTTTAATGAGTTATTTTAAGTCCTTAAATCATATTAGAAATGTTAAAAGAAAGATCCCTCCGAGCTACATATTACCATCCTTCAAAGTACATGTATTCCAAATTTGATAACTTAAATTTTAATGGTTGGTCTCGTAAACAGCACAATGACACATACATAGACGCAAATATATTTTCCTTTTATTATTAATAGAGATCCAGTGTTCTATTTAGATTAATGATTTTTTTTAATCCAAAGAATGACTATATATGGAAAACATTTTAACTATAATATTTTATATTGTAAAAATTGCATACTTCTGTAATTTTTTTTGTTGAGATAACCTTCTATAAACATTTTCTTAATAATATTCAGATTTCATACACTTAGGCATTCAAATCGGTAACTAACTCGAGAAATCTTTAACGATATGAAAATATTTCGAAAAAAATTGTATATTTGTTCTAGATCTAAAATATAGAATATCCTACTGATTTTAACTAGATCTAATTTATTCTATACTGCACAGATTATAAAACGTTGTAATGACATTCTATAAATTTTTTCTTAATAATAACCATATTTCACATATTGAGCCAAATTGGTAAATAATTCGAGAGCACATCTTCCCGAAAAAAATATTTTCATCTTATTGAGAATTTCGAAGGCTTTGTGCAGTGATTCCTGTTTTATTACCTCTGCCTTCAAATATTGTTCCACCTGTTCGTTCAACATAGTATCATTTCGTGGACCGAAATATTTATTTTTGTCACTCTGTATGAAATGTAGGTTTGTGGAACTTGACATTCCGCATCATTTAACCACCGATCTTATCCACGAGCTTCTCGTGTTGCGCATAAAGAAAACGAACCCTTCTGCAGAATAAATAAATGCAGCGCGCGCCTCATCACCTGTGACAAGAAACGAGCTTGCTGTCTAACGTGCCATCAGCCTTCCAATTTTGATTTCTTCGCAGAAGCCATTGTCGAGTGCGATGAGCCGTTAAAATGGAACGGTATTTTCATTGCGTTATCTTGCAAAGCGTGTTTGGCTATTGTAATGGCTTGTTAGGGAATGGAAATAAACGGTATCGATGAGGTGTTGCCTACTCTTGGAATGTCACGAATACCAGCGATTAATTTCGTTGATGGCGTGGCAGCTGATCCAGTGAAACTGGTAGGATTTCGGTGCATTGTATAGTAGTTTCATCCATTGGCTTTTGATCCATCTTGAACCAGAGACTAATATGGAACATTCAATATTTTTTGGAATATTCAACTTTGGAATATTCACGGTGATTGTAGTCAGAATAAATTCGAAATTCTAGATTTCTTTTGCAGTTTTATATACAGTGTCTCACAAAAGTGATGGGACACTTGTGCTTTACAAAAGAAAACTATAATAAAATAAATTAAAAAACATATACAAATTTTTTGTGGGTGTGTTTCATACTTAAATTTTGTAACAATTATTACATAACATACATTTTGTCAAAATATTAAAATATTAATTTAATAAAAATACAATTGTTTAGAACGGAGCAAAAAATAGCTCACATAAGTAGCACACACCATTAGATATGCAACAAAAATCGTCTGAAATAAGCAATAAAAATATTTTTGGTGGTTTTATTTTTACTCAAAAGCAATTGGCAATAATTTATAAAATCGTCTGCAGTATTTCTCTCCAGTTTGGGAATTTTTGTGTTTTTTAGCTCTGTGCAGCCATGAATGCTAAACGAAAAGAAACTTCGCCTGACATTCGAAAATTAGTTATTAATTTGCATATTGAACGTGGAAAATCTAGTAAAAAAACTGTTGAAACAGTTAACTTGAGTCATTCAACAGTTTTCAATATCATTAAACGATATAAAAAGAATCATATTATTCAGGATAATAATATGGCTTTGATGGCCGACCATCAAAGCTATCCAACGGAATAAAGCGAATTATCGTTCGAAATATTAAAAAAAGATTCCAAGAAAGAGTGCTCTTAAAATTGCTGCTGATTTATAAGCATTATATGGAATAATTATTAATCCTGAGACTATTAGAAGGGTAATTCGATCTGCTGGATATCACGGTAGAGTAGGCAGGAAAAAATTCTTCGTAAGTGAAAACAATAGAAAACTCAGACTAGCTTTCACAAAATCCAACATAAATAAGAATTCTGATTACTGGAATAAAGTTATATTTGCTGATGACAGTAAATTTAATATATTTGGTTCTGACGGTAGAATCTTGGTGTGGAGAAAACCCAGGGAAGAATTTCGCAAACAGAACTTGGTGCCGACAGTAAAACATGGTGGTGGAGGAGTTATGGTATGGGAGTGTATGTCGTCCGCTGTAGTAGGTAATCTTGTTTTTATTTACAGTATAATGGATCAGTACAAGTATATTGCCATTTTAAAGCAAAATTTGAAATCTTCAGCAAGAAAATTGAACCTTCATAACGATTTTAAATTCTACCAGGACAATGACCCCAAGCACACTGCATTGAACGTTAGACTCTGGCTGCTGTATAAATGTCCTGCAATAATAAAAACACTACCACAATCCCCAGACTTAAATCCCATAGAGAATATTTGGCAAGAATTGGAATCAAGAATTCGCAAACACACCATTTCTTCAAAACAACAATTAAAATCGGTGCTTCAAGAAGAATGGGGTAAAATCACTTCAGAAATCACAAAAAAATTAGTCGAATCCATCCCAAGAAGATTAAATCATGTTTTAAAAGTAAAAGAAAATCCAACAAAATATTAAAATCTTTTAAAAAGTAAAATTTTTGGATAAATATTTGATGGAAAAGTAAGTGTCCCATCACTTATGTGAGCCATTTTTTGCTCCGTTCTAAACAGTTCTATTTTTATTAAATTAATATTTTAATATTTTGACAAAATGTATGTTATGTAATAATTGTTACTAACTTTAAATATGAAACACACCCAAAAAATTTTTGTACATATTTATTTATTTATTTTATTACGGTTTCCTTTTGTAAAGCACAAGTGTCCCATCACTTTTGTGAGACACTGTATACATAGTATAAAATGAAGTCTCCTGAAAGCGTCTGTAGGTTTGAAAAAGAAAAAACTCGAGAAATATTTAACTGATATTGGAGATATTTGTACCATTTTGTACGGCATTTATTTAGGAAGGTTTTGGTATATTGAAGTCATATCAAAATAAAAAAAGGAGTTTTTTAATTGCGATTTTAATTATTTTCCTACCACGAAATTAGTATTTACTTAAAATTAACTTAAACGAAGAATGTTTTTGTCACGAATAACTTTATGTGACACTTTCTAGAGTTACATTCAAACAAAATCTTTTTTTGTCTTGGCACCAAGAGGAAAAACATCCAATATAGTTTACAAAGAAATATTATGAAGCAAGCTGAATCTTATTTTCATATCAGATTGTACAGAGTTGATAAATAAGTGTGGAACAGTGGTACAATGATTTATTTGTATATTTTAAAATTTTAAAATAGCTTTTTTATTGTATATTTTTAGTGAATTGTTTTGTGTGTGAATTGTTCATATTTTTACCTTTTTAACAGTCTAAATATTTCTGAATGTGTGCTATAAAAATTGTTTTGTAGTTGTTTTGATGATTTCTAAATATGTTTGTTTGATGTTAGGTGACATGCCTATGTCATATCGGGTGGAAGCTAGACTTAAGTGTAAAGATATTTTTCCTTTTGGATGTTATGCCACGGGCAACGCTGTGCGGGTACTGCTAGTTAAATATAAATTAATAATCTTTCTGAAATTTTGTCTCACATAAAAATATAATGCAGAGATAAATTGCAGTGATGATATTCTGATGGAATACAGATTATCCTTGAACTGTGAGACATCAACGAAAGTTTATTTATTTTCATTAAAAAAATGCATGCGAATTTGTAACATCGGAAATCCTTCTTGGGATCCTACTGAGAAATATTGTAAAGATTTTTCAGTGAATAACTCGACACTTTTTCAGATTCATTATACATAAAAGTTGTTTTTTTTGCAGTCATGCATGTTTGATACCTGTTAATAAATGCACGTCAAGTTCTATACTCGAAGAATGAGTAAAGTGATATTGTCTGCATATCATGCATCTATTCCCTGCATTAATCCCTGGCATGCGTTAATAATATCCAAAAATCGAATTCTTGTTTGAGACATGTTTTTTTCAACTGATTGAAACAAAAATTTCGCACAAAACTGCACTTGTAATCACAAATTCTCATACTAAATTAAATATTTTTAAGTGGTTGTGTTTTTGAACTATCACATTTATATGTTTCTAATGTTTCTAAAAGTACAGACCAACAGACAGTCAATTCGTTCATTTTAGCTCAAACTCTGATTGGTATCTACACTATAGATGTTAAATCTGTGTACCGCATTTTATCTCTCTTGTTTTCTTCGTTTTGTAATTATCATGTTTATTTATATTCGAATAGCCGGACTTATGGACTTCCTCAGAACATTTACTCGAAATTTGATGAAATCTGCAAATTTGGTGTTAAGATCATATACCAAATTCCATCCACCTAACTCAAATCGTTTTTGAGTTATCTTTGTCACAGACAAACACACGGACATTTTCCAAAATTGTGTTTTTCGAATTCAGGGAGGTCTGAAATGTGGAAGGAGGTTCGTCAAAATCTCGAGTTCGAATTTTCTGACGATTACTGTATTTTCTCTATACTACGTATACGAGAAAGTAATAATCAATCATTTCAGGTTACATCTCCATTGCATTTTGTCGTAAAAATTACTATTATTATGATTGAACAGGCACAAGAAAAAAATTGGTAGTGGAATATTGATTGTAACATTTACTTCAGCGAAAACTATGTATATTTAGAAAGTTTAAGCCCTGTTCATATCAAACGATAAAGTACTTAATATATAAAAAAAACAGAATATCAACAGATATTTCCCAAAAATTGCAAGTGAAAAAGTTATGCGCTAATGCTTTTAAGAAACAGCAAAAACCCATCTGAAAAAATTAACGAGCAAAACGCATCATAAATGAATTCGTGTCTACTAACACATCTGACATTGCTTTCGTTGGGTCAGGTCACTGATTTTGTGTAAAAAAACAGACTGGGAAGTAAAAGTAATATTAGAAGGGATAAGCCATGGGAAAAAAAGGACAGCATTGGATGGACTCCCTTTCATCGCGTGTTCAGTGACTCGCGTCCATTCAGAGACAGTCTGACGAGACAGAACAGTAACATTTGGGACGCAAATTCAGACGAAGATTTGCCGTTTATTTATTTATTTTTAAATTTAGTCGCAGGAAGGGAATTGCGAATTAGACGGTTTGTGAGAAATCTTTTTCAGTTTTGGTATTTTCTTTTAAATTCTGGGGTGATGATCTTGCTTGATCAACCTAATCTCTTTAGAGACGTATTCATTGACTGATCACCGATTTAGCATATAATTTTTATGGGAATTTGATGATTTTGTTTTTGATACTCAAATAACAAAAGATTTTGAGATCTGTACATATGAAACTATGAGGAAAAACAAGAAATTTGTCACCCATCTCCAACTATTGATTTGATTTCGTCAATTTTTATTTTATATGAAAGCTAATGACCTTTAGATATGTTATCAATGATCCTCTGTCATCTTCCATTTTTACGAGAACTCTACTTCACTGTTCATTCTCTACGGGAAAAAGTGCATCAGAATTCCTTAGCCACAGCACAGATTTCAATTTCTATTTTTAATGAAAAGTTTGAAGCTCGTCGTATTTAGATACGTCACATAACCCACATCCTACTTCCATTTTCTGGATTTATCGCATTGTAATTCCTTAATACAGCCCCCAAACCCAATATCTAGATTGATTTCGCCAATTTTTTTCTCTAATTTTCATACATTCAGAATGATCCATGTTCATTATGCAAATATATTTTAAAACAGTACTGTTATTTTTGTGATAAAGTGTGACGATGATGTCGTGTCCGCGTTACCACGGAAAGTGGGTGCAGTAGCTTCTGAGGGTAAATGGCGCTAAAAGATGACAAAAAGAATCGATGTCCGATGAAATATAGCATTTTTTTTATAATACAATTTCCTTAAATACGAATTTTTTTAATCATAATTATGCATTTTCAGAGACTGCGTTTATATAAAAAAATGTTAATAAGTAAGCTTTTTATGTCCGATTCGACGCACAGCAATTCAAAGTCCCAAATCGGTTCCCGGTAATGTAACAGAATTATTTGCAAACTATTTTACAGTTTCACCTTCTGTTTTATGTTTTTTTGACTAAAGAAAACATAAAAACAAAGAAACATGAAACTTCTTTTAAACATATCCTTTATATCCAGCTCATCTGATCAATTTCTCACAGTCTGGCAAGAACTTCAATATTGCGATATCTTTACATTAAAATTACTTATTGCATTGGTTTTGAATTTTATGGCATAGGTCACATTATATTCAATTTATGATAATCGGATTTTTTAATGTTATAGTAGTATATAGTAATTTATATTTGCACTACTGGCTATATTTATTTTTTGTTAGTTGCCATTTTTAATCACTTAATACTTTATTTTTCATTGAAAATCCATACCCATTTAATTTATCATTTTGAAATCGGAATTTTTGATTTGATTTCTCATATTTTTTCCGTCGAATTGTAAATAAATTGTTTTCATGCAAAATTGAATTTGGGGCTATTTATATTATTAAAATGAAGTAATATTTAACTTCTTGCCTTTTATTTTTTCGTTATTTTCTAGTTTTTGAAATTAATTCTGCAAAACATTAAAAAAAATCGGATAATTTTTAGTATTAATGTGCTTGGTGTGGTTAATTCCTTTATACTGCCAAATTTTTTTTGATATCAAATTATGTTGGAATTTACAATATTTTTTATTAAACGTTTTCACAATTTTTATTTAAAATTTCTATCATCATATGGAGTCTATTCTTTCACCCACTGTATTAATTATGAAGTGAGGTTTTGACACCACAAAGCTCAATAAATTCTTTATCATCTTGATCTTGATGATTCAAGTTAATTATTTTTGATGAAAACAACTGTTACATTTTTATCACATATTCTATCTTTATCTTTATTATCCACAAACTTCACAATTTAAAAATTATTTTCCTAAAGTTTGCTTTTATTTTTGTCTTTTATTAAAGTTGGTACGTATTATTTTTGTCTTTTTTTCAAAACATTGGTAAAAATATCTCTGTGAAAAGTCAAGATATATATTATACGTTAATCTGTAAGAATTTTATATCAATTCCGGAAATCTATTTTATTTTTTTAAATTGCTGAATACAATAGTTTTATATAATTTTAAAAAAAATCGTTTGATATTTCAACTGTTTCATTTTTAAGTCAAAATGGATGCAATCTATTATGTATTTTTCTTACATTAATCATTTATTTTATTTATCTAATATGCTTAATGAATAACATTTTTAAAAGCATATTTAAATGAAAACATTATTGAAATATATTTTTGAAATGAGTTATGTTTCCATCTTTCTATTATGTAAATGAATTATGTCTATCTAAAAAAATGTGAACCTTAAATTAATTTATTTTATGCAAAAATTTTATTAAATAATTTGTTATTAAATATTTTTATAATCAATTTTTCTATAATATAGTTATTAATATTTACGCATAATAATTCTTCCAAATAGGGGGAAAAAAACAGAAAAAAAAAACTGAATAAATCTTGAATCTTGTGTATGGATATTTGAAATTATACGTTTTCTTGGTGCTATTACTTTTTCTGCACGCTTTTGTTACTTTCCTTCTAAAGAAAGAAAGCAGAAATTTGTCATTTATTCAGGAGGTCTTTCTCTTAAAAAAATGGCGAGAGAAAGTGCTTATCGCTGAAGTTTCCGGTCCTGTTGACCTTTATTTACAGAAAATTGCTTTTACGTGTCCTCGACCTTAAAAATGGACAATTGCATATGAAGAATGTTGCCAAATTCGACAGTCGGTTGAAGTACGATTAATTATTTGTTTTCTGTCTAATTTAAAATCAATCATTATTATCAGTATATAGAAGTAGAAAAATACATATGCAAACTGATTTCAACTACTTTGCGACAAATATTTTGTAGTAAAATTCAACTTCGTATTCGGATGTTTGGCACCATTTTCCTCCAAAGATCCGTCGCGTGTGTGGATTTTGCACTCGTTAAATTTGTTGTCGTGGATCAAACTGATTCGAACAATGTTTGAAGAGAGGGGGACTTCAGAATCCGATTTCATCTTCTGACAATAACGTAATTCTTCCAAAAAAAAAGACTTTGTGCAACTTCAAAATGGGGCATAAGACCAAATGACAGAACGTACATTAAATTTTAATATGAATAAAAAATAATTGCAGCTATATATGTATGTTCCCTTTCTCCTTTAAAACAATGGGCCAAAATTCAACTAAATCTATACGCTTATCATTTAAGATGAGAGAAAGAATTTTATTAATTTTTAAGGTGCAGGAATTAATTAAATATTTATTTAATTAGAATTTAGCAGAAATTTTCTCATTCTCCGTCGTAAGCTTCGGAGCATGATATTTTACAAGAAATAGTTTTATACTATCTTAAAAGTCAAAATTCTACCTTTTAAAACATTTCAAGCGATAACAATTTCATTTCCACTCAATTTTTATTTAAAATTCAAACGATTTTAACGCTTAAGGATTTCGAGCTGTTAGGACTAAATTACTTAGCCTTTATTATTTTTGTTTTATTTTTTTAAATATCATTTGACAATGTTTTTCATTGATTTTAAAAGAAATTTAAATTTATTTAACTAGATTAATGATTTATTGCCAGTAAAATCTGTTGTTATATTTATCCACTCTTTGCATTAAGTAATAAGTTATTAATATTGCTATTGAGAAGAGTATAGAACTTAGATTGGAAAATTGTCTATCAGAGGGTTTTAAAAATGCCTAGTTCAATTGATATTCTTATTTTAATCAAAAATATTTCAGATGATAAAAGGATTTTGTATATTGTATTATTTGATGCAAACGTAGCTTTTACATTAAAATTTTAAGCATGTATGTGTTTTAATACCAAAGAGTGACATGTATGCCAGATTGTATTTAAAAAACAAGACAGATATTTCATATTTTGCCAACTTATTTTATAAGATGTCTGAATATCATACGTTGGTAATAATATATATATGAAATTAAAATTATGCTTACAGAATAAACATAAATAACAAAAATGGTATTTGATTGAAAAATGATTTTTTCAAGAAGTATCTAATAAATAGTGTTTCATCTAGTTTTTAAACATATCAATTTTTAACATAACTTTAATCTTTAAATATATTATAAATTTAATCTTATTACTTTATGAAATAATTATTATGATTTTTTACTGTAGCGACCAAGAAAATTTTAATTTTTAAATATTAAGCTAAATTACATCATATGATGTTCACGAATTTTCATTAAAAAAAAATAGCGGCTGTAAAAGATGTCATACTATAAATACTTTTATTATAGTATTTTCATCTAGTTCAGTGGAATAAATTTCCTTGACATCACAGTCACATGATAAGCTTAAGTGAATATTCTGTTTAACGATTGATTCTTTTTCTAATATTACGTCTTTTTTTTTCTCCTGCAAAATAGTCAGTGGGCATTATATTCCTCAAAAACCACATGATCATGAATTGAGATCAATTTAAATCAGCAATAATTTATTTAATTCATCAAGACTCCTTGGTTTTTTTTCTTTCGAATATGCAACCATTATCACGTATCCTTGCCGTAATTGTGCAATCCTGTAATATTCCGCCAAGTACGATTAAGGGGTTAAGAACGACACAAGAGCCTCTAATCTACTAAATCAGTGTCAATTATGGAACTTATTCAATGATGTGAAATCCGCCATTGAAATCTGCCCTACTTTACTTTTTATTTGTTATTTTTTCGATGCATCTTGTTACTTTAGTTTACAAAGGTTGTCAAAATTTCTATTTCGTCATGACAAAATATCGTTGTATTATAAATTTCATGTTTATTTGAATATTCAATTTTTAATTAAAATTTTAACTATTTTTTTATGTGTGAATTTTTGAGAGGTTTAATTTTATCAGTAAATATTGTCGTTTTCAAGGGTCTTTAAAAAATTAATGCATGTTTGAATACTTTTTTAAAAATTTGTATTTATTCTGACGTTTGTAAAAATACTATCAAATTTCGTAATCAACTATTTTTATCCAATTTCTAATATTTTCTTCATTTTTTTCACTATTTTAACATTTTCTGAATCTTTTTAGCCACTGGATTCATGCAATTAAATATGGATTCTCTAAAAGTGGCGCAGTCCGGTACGTTTTTAATAAATAAATGATAGCGAGATTTCATAATCTTCATAATAATTAATTATAAATTAAAGTCTACAAAGTAGTAAATAATTAAAATAAGAAATAACTGCCTTTTTATTATTCTAATAAGAGCGTTTTATAAAATTTTTTTTATATATTTATTTTATATAATTTTGATCAGACTTTTTTATTTGTAAAACTTTTTATAAATACATAAAACTTTTCTATGTATTTATTTTATATACCGTTTTGATCTGAGTTTTTTAGAATTTCCCTCATAAAATTTGTGTCATTTTTCTATATAAAAATAATCAGATAGTTAGAGTGTATTGAAAACTTTTTGATTGATCAGAACTGTCTAATTTTTTAAATTCTGTGGTTAACAACCGTAATGTATTTAGATAAGATATTTGCTAATCGAATGATTCGTTAATAAATTTGCCTTTATTTTTACTCAACAGAAAAGTTGTAAAAATTAAATAACGTTTTTTCCGTTTGTGGGACATATATTGCATCACTTTTGTTTTTAAAATATTTAATGTCTTGTATTTCTTAAGCGAACTCGTATTGTAAGAATTTATCATTGTTACATATAGCTAAAGAATGTTGCCTATTTTGTTCTTTCTGTTTTCGATGGAGTTATTTTTATCCGAGCATGCGATCGCCATCCTGTTTGTGAATACTTTAACTTAGTTTCTTTCATGCATGCTTTAGTTTTAAACTATGTATTCCGCTTTTAAACTATGTATTCCGCTTTTCCGTTTCAACACAAAATTTGTATGTATTTTCTTGCTTTAAAGTTTTTAAAAAGTCATTACAGACAACTCAATTTTGAGAGACAATTCTATATTCAAATACTAGGCAGGAATGACGATTACAATTGTTATTACAATAATTTATAATTTTTAAAAAAATTTACCTTTTTTTTAATATTTTAAAATGTAGGAGAAAATAATTTTAAAAATGCAAGCAAAAAATCTGATTTTGAGGAAAGAAATATTTAAAAAAATATAAAATTGAGGAATAATTCTTTTGTAGACGATTTCAAATATTATTTCTGTTTATAGTAGAAATAAATTTAAAAAAAACATATAAAAATAAAATATAAAATACTTTTTTTCCAGACGATTTTAAATAGTCTTATTTGCTAATAAAGTTAAGAATATCCCAAAAAAGATGTAGTTTCAGTCAGTTCTTTGTATTCTTGTCTTTTATTTTATTTTTAAGACTCTTTTAGGCAAGAAGCTCAATAGACAATTTTTTTTACCCCAAACTTAGAAAGCTGCAGTAATCTAGAGGAACCTGTAGAACTTCTATTCCATTTGAAACAGCAAATCTTTAACGGTTTGATGATCACGAAGAGCAATGAACTGCTTCGATGACAGATATTTTTTTCATTTTATTGTCTAGACTCTGACGAGAAATATTTGATTATTAGAAAATTTATTGGTCTCGAATAAGCCTTCGATTTGTTTATCAAAATTTCGGAATTAAATGTTTAAAACTATTTTATCTAAAATTAAAATAACTATCGTAAATAAAGAAAGAAAAATTAGTTTAATGGCAAAGAAATTGCTGGGTTGAGAGTTGTTATTAACATAGTGGACGATTATGTATTTCGTTGATAAAAATGAATTCATTTTCTTTTACTGTATACGCTTGCATTTACACCTGGCCAATACTTTTGTATTTTTTTAAAAAAAAGTTGCATTCAATAAATTAATTAGGAATCAATTTAATCACTATAGTAATTAATTTTGCTTTTATCTATGAGAAAAGTTAATTTACTATTTAATCAATTGCTGTGGAAATTTTTAACTCAAGAATTATTGTGGTCATAATTGTTATGCAATAGTGAACTCGGTTGTTAAAATTAAATCTTTGCACGTGTTATACAAAATGTAGGAACAGATTTTTTTAAATTTTATATTTAATACTTATGTTCAAATGGACTGAAACAGCTATTCATTGTTTTTGTCCAAATGGACAGAAATGGCAGAATTTGTCAGAAAATAATATTTATACTTGGAATTATTTTTGAAGAAAAGGAATTAATATAATTTAACATTATTCTAAGTATTTTTTTTAATCTTGAAAAAACAGCATCATTAATTAAATTTTTTAAAAATGTGATTCGGAAAGAAATGGAATACTTTTGTAATTCTTTGGGATACTATAACCCAGATTAATTTTAGTTAAGAGATAAATAATCACTTTTTATATCATTGATTGCCTTTTCATGAATTGATTAAATTTTTTATTATTATTTATTTTTGAAAAGTTATTAGTGGTTAGAATATTTTAATATATGACTAGCTATTTTTTAAGTAAGATATAATATACTTATAAATTGCTATAAGAATGCAATTAAGGTATTCATTACCAATACAATCTAAATATTCAGGAAATTGTGAATAAAGCCAATATCTATAATTTCAGTCGAAATACATTTTAATTTTTTTAAACAAATTTTAAATTTATTAATACAAATAAGAAATTTGAATCTTTTTAATTTTTTTTGGTGCATGGCATATGTTTATAATTCATTTCCGGAATCTCAAAATTTGAAGATTTCATTACATTTCTCTTTGAATCAAGCCATTATTTATGATTGTGAGACCTATTTTCCTTCAGACTTCAACCGTTATTTATTCTAAGAATTACACTTGATAATAAAATAATCCACAGCATGAAATTTTAGGATGCCAGCCTCATCATCATTATAAGCTTCAACTTAAGTCCTTAGCCAGACAGACGTCTTCTTTGCATTTTTTATAGCAGTCGATCGACGAAATGTATTACAAATTATAATATTATTTAATAATTATTTTAACTAGGTAGAATAATTGTTATTAATACCTATAAGTATTAATATTTATAAAATTATTTTTTTATGTATTACTTTTTAGGTATTTAGGTATACCAAATTTATTTTTTAGGTATTACTACTTAATGTGTAATAAATTTTCTAATAACATGTCTTTCACTAAACTGTAAAAACACATATAAAGAAATAAGAACCATATTTACAAATAGTTTTTTAATGTGCGCGTTACCTATCATACCGAATAAATATGTATATATTCTTATTGTTGTATTTTTGTTTCTGCTTGTTGCCATTTACGTCTGTGGAGGATATTAGATATATTCTTAGTTATATGCATGATGCCACTCCTTCGAGAGAAACTTTTATTTCAATATACAAAAAACGTAGTTTTATCTATGAAATTCCAGTCACGCGTAAGGAATTATTTTTCAAAATCCGGAAGTGACGGAAAAAGCACATAAGTCAACTTGAAAATATTTTTGGACAATTGTCATTACAGTGCAGGGCCTACCCAAACAATTTTGATTTAATAGTATATTTCTTTATTGTGGTTTATATAAACGAGAAAAAAAAATTTACCAGTTTTTAGTATGTATTTCGCTTCGTAACTGAAATGTATTAACACGATTTTGACTATAGAAGGTTGCATGTACTTATCTAAATATTATTTTAGTTAATTTATTAAGTTGCAGTGTCTATAACTAAAAAAAAACATTCCAAAAACAACAGACATCACAGCTCAAAAGAAACGGTATAAATCTACCATCAATAAACATACAATTTTTTGCATTTTTATATTGAAATTTTATTTGAACATCGTTTCTTATTTTTAAATAACAACTTCTGAAGTCAGGGGCTTATAACCTTAAAACAACTAAATAATAATAATAATAAAAACAATGAGGATAAATGTCACTAAGAAAGGACGGTCCCATTATTTTTATTAATAACTCCCGAGAGTTTTCATAAATCAATGAAGTTTAAAGATTGCACAAAGTGACTTCAGAAATTTTCTTTTCATATAAACTGGAACTGACGCTAGACACAGATTTACACGGGAAGAGAGAATCTTATCTGATTTTATGTACCAATTCTCATTAATAAAATGCGGAAATCGCAATTTCATACATTTTGAAAAAAATATGACAAGTGAACTCTTCATATTTATGGGCAAGTTTCCAGTTTAACTAATTCGTAACAAGATTTATGGAAAAACAGACCATCTAAAATTGAGGAAATATTTCACTCAATTTATGATTCAATGAGGAAGTTTGAGAGTCAGGTTTGATTTTCCACAACTTTAAAAATGAAAAAGTCCATTCAGCCCAAAACCTGCTTTTCCATCAATAAATCTACAATTCTGATTCATTGAATCTTTTTTTTTTCATGATTTTGTACAAAGAAAGAGAGAAGTTGAATTTATTCCTGGTTTCTTCGGTTTCGTAAATTTTCAGTAACTAAGCATGATTTCCAGAATCCTATAATGGCAGAGTTTTATTATTATTCCTTTCTGTATTGTTAATAAAATTTTAAATTCTAAAATCGAATGGAAAATAATTTCTTTCATCTAAAAAATATTTTTAAATTATGAATGCTTTGATAATTTAAGGAAATATTTAGACAAAATCCCTACAAAAAAATTTATGAAGCTGGACTACAGAGTAATCCACTTGAGTATTTGTAAAAACGGAATTATAATTGAATTTAATCGACAGTAATATAATTTTTGTAACAGTAATATATGTTTTATGAATTAAACAAGAGTTGAAATTCTAAATTAAATCATAATTGATATTGTTCATTCATATTAAGTTTAATTAATTTATATTGAGTTAACCCATAGCTGTAAATTAGTACTGTTAACGTATTGTACTTCTCTTCTACCACATAATGTCTGCTGATATAGATTAATATGTTTATTTTGTATTGGCACTCTGCAGGTCAAACTGTCTGACCTGTAGCTGCCAAGTTTGGCACATATGTATTTTGATGGGTGAGAATGTACACCTTAGAGCAATGTTTTTGAATTTTTTATTAAAATTTTAATTAATTAAAAAATCAAGCATATTTTTGACTGCATTCCGCAATAAATTCCGGAAATATTATTGCACGAAAAGGAATTTCATACCATTTTAAAATTTATAAAATTGTCTTTTTATTGACATCAATTTAATAATCGCGCAATTAAAAAATGTTTTTTTTAATAATTTATATTTCTTGGGCTGGAATTCAGATAGTTTTCATTGTTTCATCGAATATTTACTCTCAGGATTTTCTTCGCATTGTTGAAAACTAAAGAAGAATTCTGTTTGTATAGTTTACAAAACGTATAAAAAGGATATACAATGCCACAAAATTTAGAAGCTCGTAAACCGCACATTTACATTTTTATTGGCCCTATGATGCTATGGGACTGATCTTAATTGAAAAGATTCATATACAGAATGAATAAAACATATAAAAGACAATTAAAATAACATGACTTTATGTCTGTGGCAGTTTGTCAGAATTCTGAACATTAAGTTATATCTAAACGATTTGACAGAAATTAAATATAACCAATATTTCGAGAACCAGCTTGCCACAAAAGAGGACTTGAATGCAATAAATATATCTGTTGTAACCGATAAAGTTACTGACGGCTATCTTATCTAGGTCCCGATTTCTCGCGATTAATTTAGGGTGATCGGAATTTAAAGGAACACTATGGATATTATGGAAATACAGGAAGTCTTCTTGTAATACGTGTAAATCTTGTTGCCTATATACTACTTGTAAAAATTCATCTAGTAAAATCCTTAATTAGCCGATTTTTTAAAAATTAAATAGAGTTAATTTTATTTTAAAATTTAAAATGCAATTATTTATTTAAAATTAAAAATATGAGCCATTTTATTCAAATCTAGGACGAAATATTAACAACTTAGCTTGTGTCATATTATTAGAATCTTTGATTCTTATTAATCATTCATCTTCGAAAAATAAATATTTCTAAAGATGTTGATTTTCGACAACGAATTTTTTTTTCAAAATCAAGATATTTCAAAATTTAAGGTCTGATCAATTTAATATTTCTGACTCTTCTTCCTCTCCTAACTATTGAAACATTTCCTACATGTTTTTTCCTCCAATAAATTTATAACTAATTAGAAAAGAATTAATTTTTTTTCTTTTCTTTTCTTTCTCCTGTTAAATTTAGAAAATTGATAAGGAAATATTTCAAGAAAATTTGTTGCTTAAACATGTAAAATTTTGCTATTTTTTAAAAATATATATTTACAAAATTAAAAAAAAATTAGTCAATTTGGACAAAGTTTCAAAATTTGTAATTATCTTAATTTTTACGGGATATTTCATCACATATTTGAGAACATTTCAAAAAATCATGCTTGGGCGTTGGGTTTTTTTTCTTCTTAGTTTTTATTTTCAGAAAATACTGATTATTATTATTATTAAACAAATCTACTACTGACAAGAAAATATGAAAAAATTTAAAAATTTATATTTTTAAAAATATTTTACTTATTTCTTTTGTGTATTTTGGGATTTTTTGGTCAGTATGAATATTCAGTGTCCAAATTCCTGGAATGAAGCATGGATATTCATTCCTCCAGGTTATTGATGTGTACGTGATATGAGCACAAAAAATATTTCGTACGAGCATCCCCGAAACATGCCGAGGGCAAAGACCTTTGCCAAAAGGCCCGTTCCTGCAAACTTGGAGCATTTTATTAATGAGCTCAATTGTGGCACAAGGTCAAAACATTCATGTGACTATGCCATATGGCCTACAGACTTACCAATACAGATTTTACATTCCGACATGTTCTCTCTGTCGCTGCTGCTTATTTTTAGATTTAAAAAAAATATTTGGCTGGTTTATTGTGTTTTATATCCTGTTTTCAATGCATGCTTAACAAGATTTGTAGTTATTTAAACGATGGTCGTGTCCTTAGTTGTTTTTTCAGAAACTTAGCGTCGAACAATATTTAGAAAATTCTTCCTCTTTCATGGCTTTAAGATTAATCTTGAGGAAGATTTCAAGCAGATTCTTTGACCCCGATAGCCCAGTAGCCAACTCTAGTTTTGAAAGAATTTAAATTAATGGTAAATAATAAGCTTTTCCTTGTAAAACGGAAATATACATATTATGAGAGAAAACGATTGTCTCTGTTCTGTGTATATTTGCTGTGTATATTTTCTGTGTATTTTGCTGTGGTAGCTCTGACCTAGAGCTACCACATTTGATAGATACACGGATATACTTAGGAGGTCGGAAATGTGCAGCTCGAGACAATTTTTTAAAAAGTTATTAAAACTTTAATTATTTAAAATTAAGTGAAATGTTGGAGTTTTTCCTTGGAAACTGCCGAAAATATTATATGTAATTGACATTTACGTTAATTTAAAAAATTGTTTTTTTGTGCTAATTTAATTTTCATGTAGATTTTTCTAAAATGTAGGTAATTTTTTTAAAAAAAAATGTAATGCTAGATTTTATTGTAGTATTTTCATTAAATTTTAATCGCGTGATTTCCTTTCATTGTAGAAATTCTAACGTTGAAAGATTCTATTTAATATTTGTGTAGCTTATAACAGGAATAAAGGTGGGTTTAACTGGGCCAGTAGACAGTGCATGCGTAGAAAAGCTGAAAAATGCTGTTCGGTCCATGGAAATTACTTGTCCCAACGGGATAACAACATGCCACTGTATTATATTTTTTCTTCTTACTGCGCATGCGTTTGTAGAATTTGGCAAGGGTTTTTTTGGCATGAAAAAATTAATCACTTATCATAGATTAATTCCGACATTTTTTTCTATAGTTTTCCAAATTTAAATATGTTGAGCTTTTTTTTTTATTTTATCCTTTTTTTTGTGTAAATATCCATCATTTTAATACGATACGCAGTGAAAAAGAAAAATTCATGGACGCCGAAACGACAATTTATAGCTAAGCATGGAATGTCTGCATCTATCTTATGAAATTGTAACAAACATAAATCAGTCCCTTTCTGCGCATGCGTTGTCTTACTGGCCGTCTTAAAACTGGCCGAGTGTAAACGCATTTTATGAAAGTGAAATTATAATATTGCGATAGTTAAAATAGTTTATAGACGTTTTCAATAGCGCTACCATTTCATCGTATTTTACTGCCCAAAAATGGACCCTGAAATAGTAATGGAATTTTTTCTGCTTAAGTTTATAATGTTGAAATTATTTTTATTTTTGAAAAAATATTACAGGTCTTGTAAAATTAAGATTTATGTGCCTCACTTGAGTTTCATTTAGTTATTAATAACTACAGAGAAGTAGATCTCTTTCCCTGTGATAATAACTTATAATTTTACTCACAATAGCTTATAAAAATCGTGGTATAAGAATAAATCAAAACTTATGATTTGATTATTAATATTTAAATGAAATGAAAATTTCTTTTTTGATTTAATAATAGAAGATTATGCTTTATCCAACGACCATTTGGTGTAAGGAATGCTCGGAGATGTTTTTTTCATGACAGAAGTTTATTATTAAAGATGTTTTTTTTACTTTCTCTTATACGTAGTATAGAGAAAGTATAGTAATTGTCAACAAATTCGAACTCGAGATTTTGACGAATCTAAACGTTTTAGGTCTCCCAGAGTTCGAAAAATACATTTTTGGAAAATGTCTGTCTGTCTGTTGCAAAGATAACTCGGAAACGCTATAATCTAGATGGATAAAATTTGGTATATATACCAAATTTGTAGATTTCTACAAATTTTGGGCAAAATCCGTTCAGAGGAAATCTGTCTCTATGGATATTCGTATATAATTTAACACGATAACTATAAAATGGAAAGAACTAGATAGATAAAACTCGATACGCAGAATTAACATCTATAGTTTATCAAATTTTGCGCAAAATTGAAAAAGGGATTGGCCCTCTATCGGTCTATACTTTTAGAAACATGTAAAAGCGATAACCCAAAGGCGCAATGACTAAAATATATCAAATATGATATGAGATGGTATGAGATTATATTAGCAGTTTGCGGAAAATTATTTTCTTTTTCATCTTAATAGTACAATGAAAATAAGGAAAATATTTTTCATGCGGAGTCATTTTACCAAGCGGTTAAAAAAAATGAAATTCAAGTTCAAGGACTCTAATGTAGAGTAAGATTATTCTGACATTTAATCTGATAATTATCTTCAATCTTCCACCGAGTGGAACAAAGAATTGCAAACCCCTATATAATTCCAACTGTCTTCCAGATTCTGTTATATGCTTATTTCCTCTTTGATTTCTAAAGAAATGAAAGAAATACCGTAATTATAAGTTCTATAATTTAATTTGAAATTTCTACTAATAATGTTTTTCTATCTATAATATGAAGAACTTCTTGGTTCGTTTATCTTTTGGTTTGTAAGTTGCAGCGAGATTGTTTGTCATTTAAATTTATTATATCACAAAAAAAATGCCAACGGTGAGAATTTATGTGTCTTATTCGCTGCCACGTGGTAAGCATAACTGAAAATGCCATTTAGCATTTTACTGGGCGCTGCTCTACAGGATGCGCAACATATTATTGACGGGGTGCATTTGATATATATATCACGTGAACTCGAATTAACGTCTTATATTTTACATTTCATTAATACTGCCTTGCAATCAAATTTCGTGAACGTCGTTGTGTTTGATATGCTCCTGATTATATACTGCATGAGTCTTGTCTGGAGAACAAATGAACATTAAGAAAGGCCATACAAATTTCTGTTTAAAAATAATATGCGATGTCAAATTAGAAAAAATATGCTGAAAATATAGTCATATTGGTATGACCTGGTAATTTGGAGAATGGAATGTGTATCAACTGTTGAATCACCATGTAGCTATGAAATCTATCTTTATCTACATCTCTACTACTAATAAAAATGAATGTGTGTGTGTTGGCGCTCTTAAGGCCAGTCTATTTGGCCTAGAATTGGCACGTATATACTTTAATGACCAAAAATGCGCAACCGGAAGCGATTTTTTTAAAAATGTTAATTATAATTTCAATTAATTAATAATTTAAAGAAATTTTTGATGCTTTTCTGCGATAATTTCCATAAATATTAAAATACAAAAATAATTTTTATATTTTCTTATTAAAAAAACTTTGATGGTATCTTTACACTTTAAAAAATTTTAATGATAAAAAATGGTATCTTGTTATTGATACCATTTTTTTGCATAGTTGTTTTCTATTTTTAATAAATTAAATTATTTTAAGCTTATTTTACAATATATATATATATATATATATATATATATATTATATATTACGTTTTAAAATGAAATTCGAAATGTTTTCATTATTACCGTTACTATTTCATCTTGGCTTTTTTTTCCGAAGTTGATAATCAAAATATGAAGATTCGGCTTATTTTATTATATTGAGTAAGTTTTCAGATAATACAGGTTTTTAATAAAAATGTTGATATTTAGATATAAATTTACTTCAGAATCAGCAAGGGCGAAAACTTTATAAAGTACACTCATTTTTAAACATTTCTTCTCCTTCGTGTGATATAATTGGATGAAATAAACAGAAAACACGCGAAATTTATGGCACGATGGAGAGAATTGTATAAAGATTTTAAAATGATATGAATTGCATGTATATCGAAAATTGAACTTTAAAATATTTTGAAAAGTATGTGATCAAGACATAATTACACAAACTATGTAATTGAAATTTTTAATTACCCTAAATTCCGTCGAATCAACTGGCCGTTAAAGGCAGCTAGTGTGCTATAAATAACCATTCATTATGTTGAAAAACTTTGGTATGAGAATGTATTAAAAAAACATATGAAAGCACTTTTTGATATTTGCTGCCCCAATTTACTTGGCAATTTTCAAATTACTCCAATCTCCATCTTGTATAATATCCAAGATTTCGTCAAAGTAGATTCCACTGTGATTTCGTTTGTTGGCGATGTTTTTAATTTTTTGGCGATTTATCGCAAATGCCGTAAATATCAACAAATACCTTCATAAGCGAACTTCAGATATAAATAAGAATTAAAAGTGTTTCACGATTAGTATGTAGAACCAATGGGAATGTTCTGCTTTGTATTTCCTCGTTTTTTATAAAATTTCAAAACAAGATGCAAATCTTAAAAAATTCTTAAAAGCTATTGAAATTTGGTCTTGTGTAATATAAAATTTAAATTGTCAATATTTTAATTTGAATTTACCTAATTTAAAATATTCATTCGGTTTTTAAACGTGATAAAGTTATCGTTTATTTTCTTTGCATCCAATTGTTAACTTGTATATTTTTAGCTATATTTTCTAAACCGATATTTAATTATGAAACTATTTCAATCCAATTGAAAATTTTTACACTTCCTGGTTTATTTAATTTTTCTGTAAAATAATATCAATAATAAAAAATATATATAAAGTACGCCATCAATAATCTGTTACCTTCATAATTTATACTCTTGTTACCAATCATCATTTGGATATCTTAATCTATTTTTTATGGTTTGGTTTATTTTTTAAATAATAGCGAAAAATTTGGAATGAAATTCAACAAAAGCAACTGATAATAATAAAAGTTTCCGAGGTTTCATTAAGTTTTTAAAATTAAGATAATAATGAATCCATTACTCGTGTCTGGGGGGGGGGACCCAATGGGAGTGGTGTCCCTAAAATTTTCTCGCATGCTCTCTAATAAACTTTCATGTCAGAGATTTCATGTCAGAGAACGCCTTGAATGACATTGGCGTACAATAATAAAAAAATATTAACCTTTGGCGTAAATTTATCATTTTTACTGAATGTATCGTATGATCTTTGGCGAGAGTTTTGGCGATTAAATATTGGCATGTATTTGGCAAAAATTTGATACAAAACTGCCCTTGTAGTCACAAATTCTGATACTAAATTTGATATATTTAAGTCACCGCGTTTTTGAATAATCGCTTTTATTCATTTCTGAAAGTACAGACCAACAGACAGTCAACCCGTTGTTGGATTTGGCTCATAATTTGACAGGTGCCTACACTACAGATGTTAAATTTATGTACTGAATTTTATTTATCTAGTTCTCTTGGTTTTGGAATTATCGCGTTAACATATTTGAATAGCCAGACAGATGGACTTCCTTGAAACAGATTTTTACTCAAAATTTAATAGAAATCTGCTAATTTGGTGTAAAAATCGCATATCAAATTTCAACTGTCTAGTTCAAAGTGTTTTCGAGTTATCTTTGTCACAGGCAGGTTGACGGACATTTTCCAAAAATGTGATTTCGAACTCAAGGAGGTCTAAAACGTGGTGATTCTTGAAAATTTCGTGTTCGAATTTTTAGACAATTTCTATAATTTCTCTATACTACGTATACGAGGAAGTAAAAAAAGCCTGATGCTCGAATAACGTAATATTTGTGATATGTATTTGTGTATACATGTAATAATTGTAAAATGCGCAGTTCCGCTTTAATTTTGAAATCATTCGCGCATTTCGACAGTGGAAAAATGAAAAAAAAAAATTTGGTTGGATGTTAAACGGCTATGCACAGTTATCTTGTCCGATGACGTTGCCAGACTCCATTGTTCTACATTTTTATGGTTTCTTCGTTCATTTTTTCTTTTTTTTACTTTTGCTATTTCAAATTGGTTTTTGGAATTCGAGGGTTATTTTCATATCGTGACTGCAGCTCCTCAACACTTATCTAATAAAATAAAAAATAAAAAAAATGAAATTCAAATTTCTTTTAATAGAAGTTTTGATGTTATGCTCTTCAGGCATTTATTTATGAAATAAAATTCAACATTAAGGCATAATTTTGAGAATTCCAGTGATTTAGAGCGTGCAGAATTTGTAACAAATCCAACTTCTTTGCGAAACACGTTTCAGTTTAATCATTTTTACTTTCTTTTTCGAAAGGAACTACTTCAGGGTATGAAATCGCATTTGTAGTATATGTATTTAGATCTTTATCGCGGACACTTGTTTTCTTTATATTATTTAAATTTACATAATGACCATTTTCGTCACGGTATGTGATATATAAACTTCACTTATATGCAGACATTTTCCCCACAGAAATGGAATAGTATACCAAAATAAAAAAATATATATATTAAAAATGTTTTCTTTTGAATGATTCAATTACGGAACTTCCCATGTATTATTAAACCACTTTGTGCATTTTTATTATAATAAAAACCAGGTTCTTGCACAAATTCTTTGTTTTTTTCCTTTAAGTACTCTATTAATTGATGCTAATGCTTAAAATTTCGATTAACTGCGATAATGAGTGATATACTATTTATATAAGCATTTTATTTATCACTTTTTTTCAGTTGTTTGCTTGGAAATCCTAAAAAGATGCAAAATATTTTTGTTTGAATATTAAAATCGATTAAAAAATATATTTCTAGTATTGTAATTACTAGAAATATATTTAGTATATATTATTAGAAGAAGTATTGCTAGTATTAAACTAGCATAGTAATACATTTATATTATTATAGAAAAATATAACATTGTAACTACAATTCTAGAAAAATATATTTTTAATATAGCAATTACAGTATTTTTTATTATTTTTGGGACAGAAATTATTTTACTAAAAGTAAAATAAATAATTAATCTTTATAAAGGACAGATTAATATTGTTTAATATTATCGTTTATCGATAATATTATGAATCTACAATATTATCGATTTTTATAGAAATTTTATTTATTTGTCTTATAAATAAAAAGAGTAATATATATATCTTTACTTAATTTATATGATGGCAAGTTTTTCTTTCTTCGCTTTTTATAATCAGATATAATATCGTCTTAAAAAGAAACATTACTGTTTGTCGTCATGGTTTAGTTGATAGAGCATTAGACCAATAATCATATTATTTATAATTCGCATCTTACATATACTAGTTTAATCTATAGACTAATATTTTAATTTTGAAATGTAATTTATTAATTATTTATGTTCTGAGAAATTTTAAATATTTCATTACAATTTTTTGGTTAATTCTGGGATATTCCGTAAATGTATTGTTACGGAATATTCTATCACTTTCAATCCATCGGGCTCGTTTACTTGTGTGTATTTAGTGGTTGTGTATGGTATGAAGATAACACAACACAATGATCAGTCCTTTCAGTAGACGAACACACAACACGTTTATTGACACTACAACACACAGGACAACACAAAGACGATCACTACATACAGCATGGAGAAGACAATTATCTTCAGCCGAGACGTGCACACAGCAGCACACAACAAGACTCTACTGCAGACAGTAGCGCACAGCTTAGTTCAGCTCTAGCTTGACTCCGTCGCTGCTGTGCTAATCTCTGGAAGACCCGTTGTTAATCGTTGATTCCAACTACTACTCCAGCAACTGCAAACTGCCTCCTTTTATAGGTCTCAGGAGGCGGGGCTAGAAGCCTCTCAACCAAGCAGGAACTTTCGAGGCGTATCTCGTTCCTAATGGACGGATCGGGAAAATTCTCGATGTTTCGGGTATAATCTATTTTGGCGTTAAAGTCGCCAAATTCTTCGCCAAGTCACCAAATGGTTGCCAAGTTTGTCGCCAAGCTCTGGGACTTCCGACTCGATACCCGAACTCCGTCCAATACAGATGACTGTAAAACAGTCTTTCTGATGATGGAACCAACTATGCTGGGAAGCAGCATCACATATTCGTAACAGTATTAATGTCCCAACCTGTCAATTTGCGGAAAACTTCTCTGTTCACTTGCATTAGGTGCTTGCATGTATTTTGATCATTTTTTTTCACTATAAAAAGGCATTTATTGTGAAAAGTTAGTACAATATATATCAATCAAAATATTTTGCGTTATTTTCTACAACATTTTTCCATTTTTGTTCAATAACCCTTGCAATTGATTGTCTTGTAATCTTTTTGCTCCTTCAGGCCGTTCTTTGCCATTTGACATCGAAATCACCACTCTTAAATCGTTGAAACCAAAACCGACAATAGGGATATGACGGAACAGCATCACCATAAATTTCTAAAAGTGTCTGATGGGCTTCGGCAGCAAATTTTTTCAAATCAACCAAAAAAGGCAATGAATGTCGAAAATGCAATTAGGAACGTTCTATGATTGGGGTCTTAATACACTGAATAACTCAGTAATACTAAATGGAAAACTTTTAAAATGATAACAATAATGTAGTAGTAAATTTGTAAAACTCAAAACCATTGTCATTATTTATATACTTCGCATGTTACCATTGTCGTTATTTATATACTTCGCATGTTATCATTGTCGTTATTTATATACTTCGCATGTTACCAATAGATGTCGTTGATTAAAATACATGCAAGCACATAATATTACATGCTGATGCGAGGAAATAAAATCTACTTTGTTGTAAAATTGAGATTTTGAAAAATATATTATTACGAGAACAGAAATTAATTATATACGGTGTAAATGTTATTATGAAAGGAAATCAAATATAATAGTTGAATATGCATTCTTCAGAATCTTTTTCCATGAATCGGTCTCAGATACAAAAAATTTTACACTTCTCTCTTTCGTTATGTAATTTTGTTTCGATAGAGTTTATATCAATTTGCTTGATTAGTTCGTTGTTGTTTTTGGTTAACTTTTAATTTTCGTATTTTATTGGCTCAACAAGAACAAAAAGAACAGTAAAATAAAATTCTGCAAATCGAACAAACCAGCATTATTTCATCTTGTGTTTATTCTGTGAAGTGTTCGTTTTGTTTTTATTCTATAAGGTATTCGTTATCTAAACCTATTTTCATTGTCTGATTATTTTGTTTTCCTTTCTGACCTGCAAAAACTAAATTAATCCAAAAATAATGAAGTTTTGCATATATTTTAAAGTGTTTCAAGTGCTTATAAACTTATAAAAAATTATTTTATTATTTCATAAGAAAAATCAAATAAAATTAGTGAAAGATTTCTTTTATGTTCAATATGATTAATGATATCGATGTAGTAAGGCTACATAGATATCATTAATCAGTTGTCCTAAATAAATACTATTTAAGCTGGTTTTATTACTTTATTGATTTCTAGAGATGCTGCATTACCTCCTTATCATAAAGTTCTTTCTGGAATATTAAAACAAAAAAAAAGAAGCATCACTTCGTTTTAATAAAATCCTCCTGCTGTGAGGAAATCGGATGAGATAAAATGCTTTAAAAACAAACAAACCGATCCCCTGCGAATATCAGCTGCGGCCCTGTTTATATCCTCAAAACGGTTCTATTTTTAGCCTTTTGCATTTTAGACACAATCGTCTCCGTAATCCTCTCAAAAAGATGGTTTGAGTTTTGTTTAATTCGTGTTGGTATTTGTTGTGCATTTTCAGATTAAAAATAAAACTAGGATTATTGCTGGCAACAATGGTGTTGACTTTGTTTTTGAAGATGTGTTTCACGAAAACCAGTCCTGACTCTCCCAATAGCTAATATGTGATATGAATCGGAATAAACAGAATTTAGAGCAAGGCTATTGTTTTAAATCATTTTGTTAACAGCTGTTTAAAATATCCGGTACGTCTTCGTTATCATTAATAGGCTTACACCATCTTTTTTTAAATCTGTCATAATAAGTTTATGTTTGAGAAAGTTGTTGCCATTTCTCATTAGCATTATTATTTTATAGTATGCATAAAGAATTTTGAATTACTAATGGCTCATTAGGGCTTATTATTTGCATATTGCCAAAAATTAGAATTAAATTATTCGAATCAACAATTTAAAATTCTATATAAATGACCACAAGATAAATTCAATTTTAATCCTTTGAAATAACTACATTAATAATCTTAAGAAAAATGCAATTGCAAAAGAAAAGCAAATTTTTATTATTCTACTTTGTACGCTGATGGATAAAATTAGCATTAAAGTGATTTTTTAATGAAAATCAAAGCTTAATATGAGTCGGAAAAGTTTTGAATCTTTTAAGGAATTCCATTTTCACTTTCTCAGATACAAGAAGAAAGTTGTTAAAAAAATTTATCCTTGAGATTTTGTTGAATCTCTGTTTTTGACTCCCAAAATATACATTTACATGTGGGCCTTGTCTGTGAACACATAAACTCGAGTTATTATACAGGCATTTTGGCAACTATTTAGGGTTTTGCATATTTTTTTTTGGGGGGGGAAGGGGACTTAAGATCTTTCGCGACATTTTAAGCATAATTTATTTTTGGCAACTTATTTGAATTACAAGGTTCATGTACGCTAATTTGTTGAAAATAAAAACTAAGAATAAAATTCTTTTTTTAAATCTTTAGCAGATTAAAGTAGACGATTTTTTTTTAAATTGTCTGATTGACCTCACTAATTTGCAATTTTAGCAAATTTTACATTAAAATATATAAAAAAATATAAAAAATAAAAAAATTTCAAAATATTTCGTTTGAAATTATTTTAAAATTTTAATCTTAATTTTTTAAGACGTGAAATAATGGAAGCAACGCTTTGAAATTGTCCAGCAGTAAAATGTCTTTCTATTTTATTTTGTTGAAGCATTCATTACTTTAAAATTGTTTATACAGATATTAAATTATTTATTTTTAGAAGCAAGTAAAAGGGGATTTGGAAACTATTATTGAATAAATTTCTCCATACGATCAGATAAGGTCCTATGGTGTTAAACAAATGAAATTTGATATATCCTTTTTGATTTAATTTAGATTTAGAGATAATTTGGATTAGAAGCCTGAAATTCATGGCTGCTTCTCTCTTCTAAGAAGCTAAGCTCACAAATTTGAATTTAATCAGTCAATAGGTGGAGGTTCGAGATTCATACTCGATTCTTTTCACTATGGTACGAATCGAAACTCAAGTTGCGCCATTTTGTTTAAGTAAGAATAAATAAAAATTTAGAAGAGAATTCTCCAGCTAGCTTTGACACATTTCCCCCAATCATCAAATGACACGACGTTAAAAGCTTCTGATTAATTTTTATTTTTCATTCTAATACTTTTCTTTGTTATTTTAAATGTAAAAATTTTTAAAGTATTTAAATCAAAAACTTTAACTTAATTGAACTTAATTTGCCATGTCGAAATTTATTTCGCGAGAATGATTTAAATAATTTTTCTATTCTTAATTGCTGTTTGTTTTGTCACACGGGAACGTTTTGATCTTGTCTTTAAAGTAACACTACATTACGTGTGAACATAGAATTTTGTTGTGGAAAATTAACGACTACACTTTTGTCACGCATTTTCGGATAACGAATTTTTCTATCTTCTTTTTTATTTCATTCAATTTAATTTCTTTGGCAGAGATTATTTTTTTATTTCTAATATAGTGGTTTTCATTATATTGTTACCCAATGACAATAGTTAAACATTGGGGCCAGAAAAATTTTGTTTTGAAATTGAAATATGAAAAGCTCGCACATTATCATAAAAGAAAAGAAAAAAAAAACTGATGCTCATTATTATAAAAGATCATTTGTATCTCTAGTAATAATAAAGATAATTTTTTTATCTGTAATGTAATGTTTTTTCTAGCAATCATTTAGCTTTCCGTTGCTAAATATGATATAATTATACTTTAGAGATTGGAAATGTTCTCTTTAAAACGGTTCTTTTGAATTTTAATTTGTTATTTAGAATTTCAGTTAATTAAAAACTAAACGTAATTTTGGCGTTTTCCATGATTATTTCCAAAATATAATTACACAAAAATTATTTTTATCCGTCTTTTGAAAATTCAAAAAATTATCTTTTAATGGTATGAATTTGTCATCCAATTATTTCCTGATATTAGTAATTTTTTTAAAAGTTAATTTATAAGAGTACTTTTAATTGTCGTTATAAATTTCTAACCATAGTCATTGTTACATCAAACTTTTAGTCTCTTGTTCAATCAGTGCAATTCAATACTTTCAATATGCAACATTGTCGCTATGAATTTCTAATCGTCTTCGTTGTTTCATCAAACATTTAATCCCAGGTTTTTCTTTCACTGTTAAGGACCAAGGAATGAAGATTTTAGTTCCATAATATTTGTTCACTTCATTATGAATTCTTTTAAATTTTGTTTCATTATTTTTCCCCCAATAAAATCTATAAGAAGCATTCACCATAAGTATACTAGAAAATAAATCCAGCAGGATGAATGACTGCATTTGTTATTATTTTATTTTTTATTTGCGTATTTTAAATCAGCTAACTTGCTATTAATTATAATTTATATTAATATGCTTTCATACATACGTTGCACTGCATATTTAATGTTGCAGTAAAGAACGGACGAGGGATAATAAAGTAGAGTTACAGTAATGGGCATTTTAACATGTAACTAGTTGTTAGATAATACAGATATTATGATTTTCATACTAGTTGACATTTATAACAACATTTTTAAGGTATGTGACTACGTTCGGGATGAATTTTTCGAAAAATGTTCGAAAATAGTTATATTTTTTAATATTTGCATAAAAATGATTGAGAAATCATCTATGAAACCAAAATATACCAGTTAAGTGGCAAAAGTTTAAAAAAATTAGAAAAAAGTAGCCTTTTTTTGTTAAAAAGAGCTATGAAGCAAAAAAATTGTAATTCAGAGTTTTATTAAATAATTTGCTTAAAATTTTGTAGATAAGAAATATATTATCGAGTTTCTTAACTAAAAAAATAAGCTGTATTTCTATCCATTCTTTAAATTTTGGGTTTCGATGGATATTTTATAAGGAATTTTAAATTTTTTTTCACATTGTGGAGCGCTAAAACAACGATAAAATATTTCTAAATGAATAGATTACTTATATTTTAGTTCTAGAATTTCAGAACACATTGAAAAATTATTATACCAAATTTGAATAAAAAATATGCATTTTATAAGATTTTTCGTAAGAGATCTATCAAAGATTAGAATTTGTGAAAATAGCATCTAAAGATGTAAAATTAAATTAAATCTTATGTATATGCAAATATAAAAATCAGTGACGCTTCCCATAAAATAGCCATGGCAACAAAGTTCTTAAGATATTATAAAGACGTTCAAATATTAAGAATATTAAATAAAAAAGTATAATTTCACAAAAAATTGACTTTTTGACATAGTCTTCTACCTTAAAAAGTTTATGCAAACAAAGTATAGAACACGTAAAAGACAGCTGAAATATAGGATTATTACTGACTGCCATATTGTTGAATACTTTTTTTGACGTTTAGTTTCCTATCTCAATATGAAATTTAAATGCGCTTCCGTAAAATAATTTTCCCATCTTTGAAGGTATTTACAACTGAAATTAAACAGTTAAAACGGAAGGAAAGAAAATTAAACAGAGGAATAGACGGTAAAAGACATGAGAAGACAGAATTCCACAAAGAATAAGGGAAAAAAAGAATATATTGGACACAGATGGGTCAACATAATGTATATGACTTAGAAGACCTAATAACAATTAGTAAAGGATTATTTTTGCGAGTTTTATACTATTTGACATTCAGATCTTTCTGTTGCATTTTTTTTTATCTCTGGTCAATATTGAAATTGTATCATAAGGTACTTTCCTTTCGGTTCGTTCATTCTAGTTTTTGACCCGTTTTCGCTTAAGACAGCGCCGAAATATCTTCTACCAACAATTTCTAAACCTTTTTTTTTGTGGAATTCAACTTCCCATGCCTTCTCAGTCTACATACGAAATGCAGTTTGAATTCTTTCATTAATTTTAACTGCAGATGTCTCGACAGGAAAATTTATTTCATGGTTAGCATATCCTTTGGTGGAAAAAACCATGAATCTTGTTATGCATAAAATTATTAAAAATCGCACCCAATCAGCATTCCGTATGAGCGTCAGATACTATCTGAAATAAGCCCTTAAAACATAACTAGATTCAACAATGTTACTAGTCCGGTAGCTATATCTCGAAACTTATTCAAACCATACAAGCGGATCAAAATGCTGCTCGATATAATTGGTTTTGAAGCCTCAACTACAAGTCATTTTCTAAATTCTTTTTCTCATGATCTATTTCTGGAAGTAAAAGTGCGATAGAGTTCACTTAGCAAATCTTGCCAGTTGGTAAGTACAAGTCTGTAATTCTTTCTGCGAAAAATGCAGAGGTTAGGGATCAGTATCCTCGTGCTTTCGAAGCGTGATTCCTGAAGAAACAAAGCTGTGACAAAAAGAGAAGTGCGAAAAGCTTCCATGAATATAAATGATTCGAGATATTTTATGCTTGGGAAATGATGTCAAAGACTTTCTTTTAGCAGCAAATGGAAAATATCAATTTCTTAATTTTTCTTTTATGTTTTTGGAATGGATTTTCCATAATGGTTTAAAATAGGATTAGGTTTCATTTGGTTTAAAATAGGTTTTTAATGGCTAAAATAAAGTTATAGGGCACCATTTTTACTTTCTCATGTATAGTCTTTTAGTATACAAAGAGAAACTATTGTAATCGATCTGTAGATTTTGACGCATTTCCAAGTTTCAGATCTTTAGCTCAATAAAACAAAGTATCTGTCTGTCGTTGAACACGACAACTCAGAATGTTTGGAGCTATAATGATAAAATTTGGCGTGTTATCTTTATATCAAATTTGAAGATTCCTGTATCGAATTTTAAAAGAAATCCATTTGCAGGAAGTACATCTGTCTGGCACTAAATACACACAATAAATACAAAATGTAAAGAACTAGATGAGTAAATTTAGTTGTCAGTTTTAGCATCCAAATTGTATATCCTTATCAAATTTTGAACAAAATCCATCTATAAGTTGCCCATCTACCGGTCTGCACGTCAACGCACATACACACACTAGCCGGAAACGTAAGATTTAGATAAATGAAATTTAGCATGTGATTTTGCTACTAAAATTGTAATTTCTGTCAGATTTTGGCTTTATTCGGTCTAAAGAAGGGCATCTAAAATGTATGCTCCGTTTCTTTACTGCGGAAGACACAACATTTATGTCTGGGATTCTGAAAATAAAAATCTGAGCACTGGTGCTATTCACGTCTTCGCCCAAGTCTATAAGTTTCTTGCGGGAGGAGGAGGAATAATAACATTTCTAATAGGATGCAAGTGAGAATGGAGACTACTTTTGGTGTTTTGAGATGGGAAAAAAACAAAACAGCGTGCATTTTCACAATAGTACGCGTTTTGTCTTTAATTTCGTTCCAAAGTGTTGAAAATCAAGTATGTATTTTGAAGTAATACTACTTTCCGTTTATTGATTGGGTTTAAATGTTGTGATAAATCTAAAGTTTTTTTGTATGTGTTGAAGACCACATACAAAATTTCATTAATCGAGTTCCTTTTAATTTCTGATTTATCAAAAATACGAATGAAGAGAGAAACATGCAGTCTACGGTTTAATAGATACTGTCAAGACTTCTAAAATTTGTAACTGATTTACGATTTGGGTATTCATTTCACATAATGAAATTTATTTATCTGGCCTTTTGTGTTTTTTCATTATCACGTTCACATGAAGAGACACATAAGTTACAACTTATTTGACGGAATTGATCTAAAATCTGGTACACATCTACAATCTTGATCATAAAAAACACGTCTTCATACATCTAGTTTATTACGCTTTCGAAATGTCAAATTCGCATGATCATGGGCTGACAAACATATAGACTTCTCTTAGGCCTGATTTCCGTCAAAATCTGATAGCAGTCTCTAATTTGGGAGTCAAGACCGAATATCATATTTCATTTCTTTTAGTTCTTTGCGTTTTTTTAGTTTTCATATTCCAAAAGTGGTTTTTTTGGACTTATGGATCGGTCCAAATGATGAAGATTCATCAAAATCTCAAGGTCTAATTTTTTTTAACATTATAATATTTTATTTCACTTCCTGTATTTTGAAAGTGAAAAAAGGTAAAAATTATTGCAAATAGAAATGCTCGTCTTATAATTGCAGCTATAATCCTAAAAATGGAAAAATTAATGTAACTGAAGAATTATTTGACATGGTGATGCATTTAGGAACATGAATTTATGATTTTTGTATTTGCTATTGCAAAATGTTTCTACTGCAAGTAATCAAATAACTACAAAATTTAAAAAATACAACTCATTAGCATTTTAAGAAATCAGTTATTTCTCAAAGTGTTATATTAGTAGATTCCTGTTTGCTTAACTACATTGAATTAATAATAAGTAAAAAGAAATGTAATTCGAAGAAAATATTTAACAAATATTAATGAAAAATAATTTCTCTTATATAAATTAACTATTTAGAACCTTAGAGGAATCTGAAAGAAGGTGAAGCGAAAGTTTTCATTCAGTTCTTTTAAATCGTTTAGTTATTCAGATAAATATAAAAAATTATGTTTTAATATTGTTAAAGTTGATTGAATCTTAGAACAGACATGACTCATTTCCGGAAATGGTGAAATGCGGATTTCACGTGTTGTCGAAAAGTAAGATTTCTTTTATGTAATAATTCTACAATATTTTTTATTACTTCTTAACACATTTTGTATAAGTTTAATTATTTTATTATTCAATTAGTCATAATTCTTTTACTTCGTTGCTTATGTTTAGCATAGTTCATTATTTTATCAAACTCAGTTCTTTTCTAACCTTTGTCATTTAAGGTAAAAGAAAAAGTTTGTCGGAAAATTATGTAAATGTACACTTTATGAATTATTTTGATTGGTTTAGTTTAGTTTAGTTATATTAACGTTCCGTTTGAAGCAATACTTGGGCTATTTTGGGACGGACCTCGTAATTTTGAACCGTGGTCAGATGACGAGGACGACACCTGAGCTGGCACCCCCCTCTCCACACCACACCACACCACACCAGCGGGAGGACGTTTGGTCAGGACGGATTTAACGTGCAACAGACCCCCTTACACGACGGTTCTTCGGTGGAATCGGGTCTCGAACTTGAACTACAATCGAATTATTACTGTTAACTTGCCTTGCTTATATGGAAATTTTTGGAAGTACAAAGAAAAAAAAATCTCCTTTACTTTCGAACCACTTTTCCGAAACATCGTAGCATGATAATGTTGATTAGTCTGGTTTGATTACATCAGTCGTTCCTGTATGTGCGTATCGATTTTTACATTACATAATTAATAAAGAATGCAAAGATAGAAACATTATTATGCTAATAAAAACGAAATTGAAAATTCTGAGATTCGACTGAAATGACTTTTTAATCATAAAGTATCCAAAGCATGTCAGGGAAAGATTTAATGAAACTAATTTTGAAAAATTTACTAAAATTAAAATAAAAATTATATTTAAAAATTAATCACTAAAAAGGTAATTATTGAATCTTAAAGTGATGTAAAATTGTTTTTGTGTAATAATAAGATTCGAAGTTATTGTGAGAAATCCTTAACAATTTGATTATTTTTACTTTGTATGTAGTATAGAAAAAGTGTAATAATCGTAAAAAATTCGAACTCAAGAATTTGACGAATCTCCACGTTTCGAGCCTCTTTGAATTAGAAAAACACCTATTTAGAAAATGTCAGTCCGTCTCTCTGTGACAAAGATAACTCAAAAACGCTTTTAGCTAGACTACAAAGCGAAGACAACTATAAATAGATAAATTCGGTACACAGATTTAAAATCTGTAGTATAGACAACTGTCAAATCTTGAGCCAAATCCAATGCGGAATTGATTGTTTTTTAGAAAGATGTGAACGCAATGACTTTAATCTGGTATGGGATTTTTGCGACTACAAGTGCAGTTTTGTGTTGCAGTTCTGTTTTTGTGTCAAGTTTTTGTTTCAATCGGCCGAGAAAAATGTGTCTAAAGCATAAATTGGAATTTCGAATAGTATTGACACATGCCAGGGATTAATTGCCAAATAACACGCCTACGATCACTGAATAGATTCAATAAGAATGCTGAATTCATGCCAAAAGTTAATATTTCGTAACTATTGTATTCCAGTGCAATGTAAGAGTTTTCTGGTATGGCAAGTTTATTAGAGAGTGAAACGAGAAAGTTTTGGGGAAACCACTCCCGCTGCTTTAATTAAAAATTTAATATTTTTTAATGAGCCCAAGATGTAACTACGTTCCGAATTTAGTAATTCTATGTCTAACGGATCGGTGCATTAGCGTTTTTCATAAAACGTAATTAACAGATAATATGCCAATTTTAACTGTTATGTTAAAATACGACTTAATTATCTTAATAAATCGCAAATAATAAATGTACTATGCTAACAATGGTGATAATTCCATTTTCATATTTCCAGCTAATGAGCTGTTTCTCAGTCATCTGTAGCATATTCACTGATATGCAAAACTGATTGCGACTGTAGTTAATATAAACAGATCATTGGAATGGATTTGAGGATTCATAAATTACGTAGAGGTGGATTATAAGTAGACTATTAACTGATTGTTTTGATAAAATTAGTTGCTCGAAGGTATTCATTATTTATGTGTATCAGATGCTGTGGGGAATCAACAGGAACGAGAGATTAACTGTAACTGATGATAAAATTTAAATTCAAATCAGCGGGAGTGATCTCCCATAAACTTTCTCGCATACTCTCTTTTAAACTTGTTATGCTAGAGAATATTTTATACGGCATTGGCGTACAATAGTTAGAAATATTAATTTTTGGCGTGAATTAACATTTTTACTGAATCTATCCGATGATCCTTGGAGAGTTATTTGGCGATTAATCCCATAATGTGGATGCGTTAACAATATCCAAAAATCGAATTTGTGTGATAAATATGTTTTTCTCAATCGATTGGAACAAAGATTGTACACAAATGTGCATTTGTAGTCACAAAATTCCATTCCAAATTCGATATATTTAAACCATTGCGTTTTTGAACTATCACGTTTACTTGTTTTTGAAAGAGCAGACCAGCAGACAGTCAAACTCTTGTTTGGATTTGGTTCGAAATTTGATAGGTGTCTACATTATAGATTTTAAATCTATATACCGAATTTTATCTACCTAGCTTTCTTCGTTTCTACGTGCTGACCTATATTCTAACAGCCGGATTTCTTCTGAAACAGATTTTACTCAAAATCTGCACATTTGATGTAAAGACCGCATAAAATCATTTCAACCGTCTGTATCTATCTTAAAGAATTTTTTAGTTATCTTTGTTACAGACAGACAGAAATTTACATTTTTCGAAAAAGGCATTTTCTAAAAATGTATTTTTCGAAATCAGGGGGATTTAAAACATGGAGATTCGTCAAAATTTCGGGTTTGGTTTTTTTGACGATTATTGTACTCTGTCTTCTAGTCTTCTACGCATACGCGAAAATAACAAATGGATGGCATGACTTCTCTTCGCTTCATTGATTTATCTCAGTTTAGCTGTCGATTCTTTTTTCCAGTAAATTTTTTAATTGATTTTACTGCAAAAGAAAAAAATATTACTGAACTTCTATGAGTGCCTGATAAATGAGATTTTACATTGTTGGAGGTTTAAGGAACCATTAGTGTAATAATCATTATGGAAAACTATTAGTGGTTCGCCTAATGTTAACAGACTTTGTTTCTTTTACTAAATACAATTAAAAAAATTTTTTCTTCCGATATTTCCCACCAACCTTTTAGTATGAAAGAATGCTTAAAATATCTCTAATTTATTTTTGACGGACAATATAATAACGTTGTGGCTTATTCTATTTAAGTTCGTTGCACCAATCTAACTCCAATAAACCAAATTAAATAAAATTGTGTGTTTTTTTTGCACTTTTTTGATAACAATTTATATATAGTGTAGTGTTGCCTAAATAAAAATGCAATTATTAAAAATAATATTTACCTAAATGCATGATGGAACTGGTTTTCTTACTGCAGTTATGCTAAAATATGCAACTATTTGAAAGCGGCTCATAGAAAATAATTTTTTTAATGACGAATAAATGTAAAAAAATTTGATTCATATTTTAAAACATGATTACATTAATTAATAATTTTTTTTTTGTAAAATGAAAGTATTTTTTTTACTCTACTGTAATTTAACATATTTTTTGGCTTCCATAATTGTAAAAACAACTTAATTTATTGGAAACTCTGATCTACCTGGTGATGCTTTTAACTTATTTTATCATTTCAATTGTTGACAGCAATATTTTTCTGTGAGTACACAACATCTACAAGTCGTTCTTGTCATTCGCATATTGCTATGATTTAGCCTTCTAGTAGCGCCTGATTTGTTCTAGAGAAATAAAAATCTCCCATATTTTCTTTTTTATTTCAGTTTCTTCGCGTACATGTTGATCTCAAGTACAATCGACATATTTGTGAGGAAACAATATGTTTGAATTCTTTGTGTGTATTTATAGTTATGAAGTTTTACTGTACTTGAAATTTTATTTACGATCTCCATTTTGAGTGTTATCATAAACTGAATCGTTTCCTTGGTAGTATTTTATTATATTTGCTTTATATTTCCTACGAGAATTTTTATAAGTTAAATGAGTCATAAAACTGACTTTAATGGTTTCATCCACATAAACAATCAACTTCCTCTTAAATATAGCATTCGATTGGATCAATATTCGTACTCTTAAGTATTGGTCTGTTTGTACTTTCTGGTAAACGAAGTATAAAAAGACAAAATATTATAATCTCCAAAAAATTTGAATTTGAAATCTTGACTAGTCTCTATATTTCAGACTTACACTCAAGTGCATTTTTGCCATTATATATCCCTGTCTATGAACACGATAATTCAACAATGCTTTGAGAAATTTGTTTTTTGGTGTGAACGCCATATTTGTAGATTTCTATCAAGAACCAACATTTACAAGAAATCTGACTGTCCGTCTGAGGACAGATGAAAAAAATTGACTATACGAGTATGTTTTTAATATCTAATAAATGCTTAGTTTGTTCTTTTTTTAAAAGAATTGCCTTATTAATAAGTTAATTAAATAATTAAGCACCTGAGAAGTTAACAATCATAATTCGTTTAATCTGCCCCCCATACAAACTCGCAATAATGACAAGATTTTACAAAAAGAAAATGCAAACTTTATTAGTCATAAAGTGCGATTTATAGCCTTGTTTGCCATTTCTTTTTTTAAATAAAAAATACACCTATGCATGCTTTTAAAGAATTGTGAAAAAAATTTATTGATGTCGAATATGAGCTATTAAGAATTATTATTATTTTTTTATAGTCAGTCACCCTATTACCACAGATCTATGCCGTGTGAAAGGCTGTTATAATCATTAACTATCTAAATTTTTGCATAAGAAAACAACGGTCAACAAAAGTTCAAAGAATCTCCAAACGGTTGGTAAAAGGCTAGAAATCCTTGTTAAGAATGATTAAGATTAATATTAAATATGATCACAGAATTTAGAACTACTCTATAGTAACTTATGAAATAAAATCAGCTTTTGGCCAAATTGTGGAAATGTTTTAGTTACACAATTGCTTATTTCACATTCGTACAAACTTGAATTAAGATACATAATTTCCGTTTCCCGCATTGCTGTACTTTTAGCAAAGAATTTTAACCAGTTTTAAATATGTCACGAATTGCCTCTACTATACTTATGTTTTAACCATAAAAAATAAATAAAATAAAATAAAAAAATCAATGCACTGTTTCTTTCAAATCAAACCTGTCCATAAATCCTCCACCACATTAACACCTGCTCCAGAAGTTATCAAAAGGTAATCAAAGCGGAGATACGGTTACCATACCACTATAAAAATCGCTTGACCCGGAGAACGATTATGATGCATCCTTAATAACTACTTTACCTTAACCCCAACCGTACCTCCCATTTAAGAAAAACAACACCCGCCTTATGCCAGACGTGTTCCTTGCAGAAGTCATGCCTGTCCTCGTTTCAAGGTCTACAGTGAGATGGAGGGCATTAGGCCATGAGAGATCGCTCCATGGGAAAAAGCTGCTTCGGGCCATTGATCTATGAATCCAGCTTCTTCCTCACCCCTGGAAGCCATAGCTTCGTGATCCAGCTTCGTTTATGTAATGGCTTATCAACCCCGTGTTGTCTTTTTGGAATGGGAAATCAATAATGTGATGATTGAAGTTAGGGCACTGTTATAGTAACAAATAGAGGCAAGCTACTATGCATTGAATGGAGGATTTAATATCACATCGGAAATTAAGAAGCCGGGCCTGTCATTCATTGAGAGCTGTGTTGTTTACATTGAACCTGTTTGTGAACAATCGGTGAAAAAAATTATTTTTATCTGAATAAAAAATCTTAATTATTGTGCGGATGTTTTTTTAATGTTTTTATAGGTATGTAAAGTTAATCAAATAATTTGCTAAAGGTTATGCACAAGTCTAACTTCTAGAAGTTGTGCGATGCAACTTATTTTATGTAAGATTTATAACTTATAACTTATTTTATGTAAGACTTATTTACTTATGGACATCCAGTTGCATATTTTAATATGAAATCTGTGATTAAAAAAAAAGCATTTTAAACTGTAGTTTCCGAATTGATTGGGATCTCGCATGATATTTTCAGGGGGTAGAAACACTGACAAATATTTATTTGAAATATTAATTACCAAAATGGTAGTAATGTTCTTTACTACATATCATATTCATTCTTCTTTAACACCTACTAACTGTTTTCAACGTATTTGGATTTTTTTTTAAATTTCTATAGGCTGACGAGAAAGAAATTGAATGTGCATGATACCAATTACGTAAAAATTACTCTATCTCTTCACCCTACGAAATTTTTTTTGTTTCCTAGCGCATCTTTGACGGGTTCATATAACCAAATAATAGCTGGAAGATTTTGATTCTGGAGTATGGGTAGCATATTCTGACATTGTCTAGTAAAAATTTGATTTTGACTTTCTCGTACATGAAATATTCTAAGAGGAAATACTGTAATCGTCAAAAAAGTCGAACTTGACAATTTGTCGAATCTCCGCGATTTAGACCTTTCTCTGAGTTGGTAAAACTTATTTTTGGAATGATGTCTGTGAACACAATAACTCAAAAACATATTGAGCTAGATGAATGAAATTTAACATACGATTTCTGAATCAAATTTGTAGATTGCTGTCAAATTTTGAACGAATTTCATTCACAAGAAATTCGTCTGTCAGTCCGATCGAGTTCAAATGAACACAATAAGTATAAAACGAAAAAAGCTGAATAGATAAAATTTGGTATACAGATTTCATATAAAACGTAGATCCATGTCAAATTTGACACCAAATTCTGTTGTTGTTTCGAATGGCACTTATCATAGACAAGCCCACTGACTTTAGAAGGCAGTGAGTTTTAGCTAAGGGTGCGTCTCTTGTTTTTCAGTAGCGCCATCTAGGACCAAGAGTATGACTTAGCTACACACATGTCACACTCTTTTTTACGGGGTGGGCTTTATTCATGCATTTCATTCCCATATCGTAATTTAGACCTGAATCAGAGAACAAATCACTCCTGATTCAGTACCCCCAGTGATATTACTCTCGACATGGAGGACCTTGTTACCACGACAGATTTTGACTTGCGCCAGTTTCAACTTTATGCGCACTGTGGCATTTGCATACTACGATAGGATGCCACTACTGAACTGTTCTTTGATTTCAATAGGTTTGTCATTTTTATTTGCTAAGTTTAATCATTTTTCACTACGCAATTGCAATTGTACTTTCTGTTGACTCATTCTGCTTGCAAATACATGAACGAAAAATGAAATAACGATGCCAAGCGATTATTTAAATTTTAAACAATCATTTACTGTCACACCATATATTAAAATAAATAATTGCTATCAAGAAGTTTTTTTTATCCTTGATTAATCCTCACGTTATGAAGTAAAATTTCTTACTTTCAAACTTTTGGTAATTATTTCTGTTGTTGATATTATTGATATAATAGATATATTTAAATGATAGATTTGTGCAAACTAATGATCTAAGACAATGATGGAATTTCAACTAGATATCTGCCTAGGGTCATTGGGCATAGAAGGGAGCTTCAGGCAGACATATTAAAAATACATTTTAATTCTGAAATTTTTAAATAAATGTAAATTTTATGAATTATATTAGGATGTTACTAACATTTTGTCAAATATTATTGATCAGTGTTTTATTTGTTTTTTATGTTTACTTTGTTATTAGAATATTTATAAACTTCGAATATCTACTTAAATAATATTCTATACAAACATATAATCTTGGGTAATAATTAATAATTACTTAACACTTTTACAAAGTTATTAAAAATATAATTAAAATAAATAATTAAAAATGTGTTCAATTGTGAAACTGAATTTACTAATTTATTAAATGTTATTGTCTATTATTAATTTACTAATTATTACTAATTTATTAATTTATGGGGCTTTAAAATATCAACTGCCAATTAGCGCCGAAAATTATCTAAGTTCTCACTTGAATGCAGGCCTCCAAGAACTAACAATTTCTAAAAAATATTCCTTTATGAATCTTTAATGCTTATTGAGTTAACAGAAAGTTTTCATATTTTTTATTCCTTTTCAAAGTTTTTTGTTATAGATTTTTGCCGGAAAAAATGTATGTGATAATAGACAAAAAAAAAAAAAAAAAAAAAGGAATATTATATAAATGTAATGATTCAAATGTGTAATCAAATTTATGTAACACCTATCACAGGGTTTACACTTTTCTATATTTTTCTTTATATACTTTTTGAACTAAATTCGGTATTCTAAAATTATAGGTTATCATCGGTTGATTATTCCTTCATGCATAATTCGAAGAATATATATACATAGAAAACAATCAGGTGTCAAAAGTTTCATTTTAAACAAATCGTATATATATATTTTTAATTTTTTTGTACGAATATTTAAAAAAAATCTTTTTCTATTCAGCACTATCTTAACATTTATATTTCCAAGAAATAGTATGAATATTCTAGAGCTTCTTTTGGATTTAATCAGATTTCCTTTTGTAGAAATTTCTATTCGAAACTGATGAATCATTTACTTAAACGATATCAAAACGCCTACTTGCCTATTAAACGGTGATCGCTTTCACTAATGGTAGGTGACTCGGCTTTATGTTTAATAGCACACCTGTCGAGTGAAATGATGTCGTGGTTGTGGCAACCTGCTCTGATAAAAATCGTCTGCTCTAATGAAATACGAGTTTTCATCTGTGGAATTTCAAAGCGAAAGTCATCTGAAAACTGATTGCGTCACCCACGTTCTTCACGTACTTTAATAAGTATTTTCATTTCATCCCTATAAGTATACATATAGATATTATTACCAACGTTAGCAAGAAATGTATAATCTACGATGACTTTTAATTAGCAGAGAACGATTTTGACTGCTAAAAGTAGGCTTATAACAAGCTGCATATTTAATTATAGGCTACCAAAGCAATCTTGTCTGAAAAATGGAATCCTATTTATGGTTTGAAAAACGGATTATACTACATAATTTTTTTTAATTGTAGTTTATAGCAGTGAAGTGGGAATTGAAATTATAAAATTAAATTTTAAAGCAAATTTTATAGTATTTCATTGAGGTAAGAACAATTTTTTAAATTATATCGAATACGAATTCAAAAATTAATTATTCTTTTAGATACATTTTCCCTCCCAAATTAATTTTTTTTCTTCCAAGTTTTTGATTGAAATTGCTTGTACAAAATAAATGTATGGTATAATATTTAATAATTGATATAAATTTATAATTTGATAAACTGTTTTTCTTCATGTTTTAAATTCATTGTTGTAAGTTTTTTCGATTTATTTAAAAAAAATGTGTAGAACAAGAATTTTCTGAAAGAAACCACAGAAATTATCAATGCTGTTTAAAAATTAACAAAACAAACAATTAAAAATTAACAAAATGAAAAAAACTTTCATGTTTAATAATATTAAAGAAGCTTTTTTTTTCTGCTGACAATATTTCGAAAAAAAAAGGAAAAATAATTAAACATTCACAAAATTTTCGTATTTAATTAACCTGTCATTTACGCTATAATTTAAAACAAAATAAATCTTCATGAATAGAAGTTCACAAAAAGTTTTGTAAAAATTGTTTTGAGAACCTTTACGTAACACGTGAAGTTATAAAAACAATGCAAGTCAGACGTCATTCTTGGTAATGAGTACGATTGGACGAATGCTGCACCTTTTGCTGTGTCAGGTTGAGAAGTTGTCTGGAACAGTTCCACTTGGTAGTTATTCAATTTGTGCCGTCTTCCACTACTTTTTCTATTCTTTTTTAGATTTGTATTAGTTTCGTTTTAACACTGGTTGCATTTATTATAACTCTGTTTTGTTTTTTAGAGTTCATTTGTTGGTGGGAAAATTAAAATCAATTGTTTCAGAGTTCAGGTCATGTAAGCAGTCTTAAAATCAGATTTTTTTAATTTTATTGTATCCTGATTGTTTCTTATTATATGCATTAGGTTTATTTCAATTCCTACTATAAGTTCACACTCTCCCTATATATATTTATATATCTTGTTCAAATTTTCAATCGTTAATAAAATACTTTTTATTCACCCACTCAAGTTCAAATACATTTTTTTTAAACTTTTAGTGGATGACACTTCATGTTAATACAGTTTTTTCAAATATTGATTCATTAATTGTTAAATGGAATTAATTTTTAATAATTTAGTTTTTAGTTTTAGCAGTTTGTAATAAAATTGAAATCAATAGGCACTAGCTCAATCGGTGAAATGCAAGAATTTCTGTATTTTTCATGTGAAGGTGAAGAATGCGAGTTCAATTCTTGCGAAAGTAGGAATTGACATAAAAATCTTTTTTTTATATTACTTGCTTAAAAATGATATTTAATTATGATTAGAAGATTCCCATGTTTAAATTTAAATCAGTTGTAAATAATGCGTTGCAACACGATGGTTAAATCAACAGAAACAATTTTAATTAATATTATTTCTAGTAAATAATGTCAGAATTTCTTATGATTTATAGAATATCTAAAGAAAGTGTGAACTATATGCTCTCTTTTACTATTTTACTTACTGTACCTAAGCTTCATATGGAGTAACAAATGCAAATAATAATAATAAATAAATAAATAAAAATGAAAATTACAGCCTACTGAAAGGTCTTCTATTGAAAATATGTATTCGAAAAACGGTTATGAATCATAAAATAAAAAACGGCGATATTTTCTAACATACAGAGAAAATTGTTATATTTTACTAAAAGAAAGACTGAAATTGTCTTTTAAATCGCATTTAAATGCTGAATAAAACTTTAAAAAATCAAAAGAAATTTGAATCTTTAGCCGGAAGCATTGTAGCATGAATACAGTTTAAAGCATCATTCGTCTATCTTTATATCGTTTTTAAAATTTGCTGTTAATTTATAAAACAGTGATAACACACACATTAAAATCGCCATAACGCGATTGAGTATAAACACGAAACTAAAAATGTCAATTAAAATGTCTTTATTCAGTTAGTATGTCACTTATGGTTGCTGTATTCTAAAAACCAGGAAGTTTTTCAATAGAAGCCCAATTGCTTTTGCATTCTCTGGAGCACAACTAATCATTTTGTTTCATCTTCCTTTTTAAGAAATTTTCTTCTTCCTTTTTTCTGATCGAATAAATATATAAATTAAAAAAATATTATCCTATCACATCAAAACATTTCATATTATTTCATTCTTTAAGCATTTCATATATTACTTCAAACGGTTTTCATAAATAAAATGCAGAATTGAAACTGATGATTTTATTTAATACTAGCCTTCTTTGGCGACCAGCCGGTTCGCCAATCTTAATGTTCGTTTAAATTTTAATAATTAAATATTTTATGCAATTCCTACTTTAATAACTTCTTCATCAAAATATTTTAAAACTTCAAATTTTGATAGTCATAAAATTCACTCATAATATTATAAAAGCCTTCAGTCATAACGTAATATGTATCTCTCTAAGTTCCTGTTAGCTCCTGTAGAATTTATGCTTTAAATTAAAGTGGAAATGATTAAACTGCAATTAATATAGTAATATTTTTTACTGAAACAAAGCATTTTTTTTAATAATATGATTACTGATAACAGAGTCATTGAGCGTTTAAACTTTATGGGCACTAAAGAATATCTTTTTTAATTTATGTAGTATCTCAAGAATATATCAACAAAATTTTCTCAGATTCATCATGAGCAGATCGATTAATTAACAATGTTTAATTTTAAATGCATCAAACACTAAGAAAATAAAATGAATCGTTTAAAATAATCGGTCGAAAACAGATTAAAATAAACTACTTAAAAACGATATACTTAAAACTATAAGCATATACAAAAATTATATAATTAACCTAAAACTAATTTAAATCAAAAATCATCCGTTGATAATATTTTCAACAATCAGAACACATTGCGCATGCGTGAATTTTCAACGCCAGTTACGGTAACGCAAATGCGTGAATTTTTCTATGCCAGTTGGGGTAACGCTATGCAGATTAGAAATTTTTTATTTCCTTTATTCTGTTTTATTTTAATTCAAAAGTACTTCAGAATGAATCTAAAAGATCGATTAATTAACAATGTTTAATTTTAAATGCATCAAACATTAAGAAAATAAACAGAATAGTTTGAAATAATCGGCCGAAAAATCTTAAGCCCAGCCTCATTAGCGTGGGGGAAAAAACTGAAGCCTTACTTCTTTGGCGGTGGGAAAAATAAAGATTTTTTGGTGGGAAAGTTAGTTTTTAATTAATAATTAAAATTGCAATTAAAAATTTTAAAAAAGGACCCCAGGTGCACATTCCCGACCTCCAAGGTATACATGTACCAAATTTGGTAGCTGTGAGTCAAACGGTCTGGTCTGTAGAGCGCCAACACACACACACACATTGAGCTTTATATAAGTACTAGCCGCCTTTGGCGACCAGCCGGTTCGCCAGTATTACCGCTCGCTACAATTTTCAATTAAATATTTTAAGTAACTGGTCTCTTAAAGGATTCTAAAACAAAACACTTCTAATCTTCAAATTTTGATAGCCATACCAAACTTATACTCTTTAGATCGTTTCGTTCAATTTACTATATATATATTTTGCTAATTTGTTGCCATTTCCGGCAAAACTTCAACTTTAATTTAAAATGTAAATGATGAAATTGCAATTAATATTAAGATATTTTTTAATAAAACCAAGCGTTTTGTTTTATTTATCATCATTATTGTTATTTATTAATTATTATTATTATTGAATGTGAGTATTGCTAACAGAATCGCTCGGTATTTAAGTCTTATGTTAACTACAAAATATTTTTCATCATTTATGTAACATCTCAAACAATAATTCAACAAAAATTTCTGAGATTCAGCATAAAATTCAGTTTTTAGTTTTGCTTTCAAAAGGATTGAAATGAAATCAATAATAATATTTTGTTCCGGCCTATAAATATATTTCAAAAATTATGAAGTCTAAATTTAATGCAGTAAGGTATCATATTCTGAGAAATATTCTGGATACACCAAATTTTAAATAAATGAATGAATGTTTCTATTTTCCTCGATCAACTAAGACTTATTTATGAAGTTTTAAATGTTAAAAATTTAGAAAAACTCAACATTTTCATAATCTTAGGCCAATTAATCTTGAGAAACCTGCGCGCTGATTGACGTATTTTCTTTGAAGCGATCGATGGAAAATCTAAAATTATTCTTTTTTTATTGAATAGTAATATTCAAATTTTCATAAATCAGTCAGTTTAAGTGATTGGAAATTAACTCTTAAAAGTCAGTGATTTAGTTGATTGGAAATTAACTCTATGACCACCATAAAATCTGTGCTTTCTCTTGTGGTGTATGCATTCTCCTTAATATCCGCCCGAATAAAACATCACATACAAAAGTACTACATAGAACAAACACATCAAAAGTAAACATAACATTTCAATAGTTGCCAAAAACAAAAGAGAGAAAAATGCAATTAATAAGCAGACGATATTTAGAAAATACAGATATTTAGACTGGAAAATGAAATTATCTGAAATTAAAAACACGCGCAGACGATATTTACAAAAGTAAAAATATTCAAACCTGAAAAGGAAAATATATGAGTTATTCCATCAATAAATGCCATAAGTTTGTTTATATCTTCATTATTTTATGAATCATTAAACACCAAAATGGGTCCGGGACTAAATAAACACCCTGTATAGAGAGTGTAAAAGATCATAAAATATTTTTTCTGGAATTTATTTTTTAGAAAAAATAATATTTCATATTTGTTTTATTTCCTACAGACACGTCCCGAAAATTATATTTTTGCAGATTTCATTTCCAAAAAGATTTAATTTATTTTTAATTGGGGCTTTGATCAATGTGATGGCAACACTTTGAAAAGAGCTAATTTTTCCCCATGAATGCGAAACGTGGTTAATCTTAATTTTTATTTTTTACGAAAAAAATAATTGAAAAACATAGTTAAAATATTTATTTAAAAATTCATTAAAAATAGAAATTTAATTTTAAGATTAAAACATTAGTATCATTTAAAAGATAAATTTTTGATCTTTAACTTGATGTAAAAATCTTTTTTGTGCGGAAATATTTTCGGAAGTTATAGCAGAAACACGTCAAAATTTCGCTTAATTTTTAAATAAATAAAATTCTAGTTAAAAATTCGAAAAAATATCCCCCAGGGGCACATTCCCGGCCTCCAAGGTATACACGTGCCAAATTTGGTAGATGTAGGTTGAATGGTCTGGCCTGTAGAGCGCCAACACACACACACACACACACACATTGAGCTTTATTATAAGTATAGATAGATAGATAGATTTTCAGAAAATTATTATTTTTCTTAATCTGGCAGCAAAAATAAAGCTCTTTTTTATTTAATTGTACGGTAAATAGTGATTAAGCTCGATTTTATTCTATAAACAGCAATATTATTTATTGTTTTAATTTTTTATTAAAAAGTGTGTCGTATTTCTTCCTTTTACTTCATCACTTTAAATATTTATAAAAACTTTTTGCTGTTATTATTGCTTGTTAATTTTTATTTTGTGTCGCTTTCTCCTGTCTTTAGTTTTAAGTATAGAATTAAAAATTTTACTTTTAATAGATTTTTTATCAAGTAAACGAATCTATTAGTAAGATAAATTTCATAGCAGTTTCATTAGGAAATTACTAGTATGAATTGTGTAGTAAAGGAATAAAACATTGGAGCCAAATAGTCAAATAAATTAATCCATGTTTATGTGATATATGTAAAATATGCCATATCATCAAAGAATTTTTAATTCGTTAGCTATTAGTTGGATAGCAGATTTTTCTGTTTTGTTTAAGAATGGAAAATTCAGGGTCATTTAGTTCAAAATCATTGGACGTTGCATTCTAAATTTTTACAAAATTGAAGAGTACTGATGTATAATTGGAAATATATATGAGTAGGATAAGATTATTCGTTACAATTTATGTAGTAAATGAATGAACATTACAAATTTAATGTGTTTATCACCCGATGGCTAATGTTTGGAGGAACCGTGCTTCTAATATTTGATCCATAAATCTAAAGCCAAAACTTTTCTTTAATATCACTAAGGCCTCTGAAAAAAGAATAAAAGAATTTTAAAAAATGTAAATTATTAAAACAAAAATAGTAACAGATACATTCTATCAATGCGTCCGTATCAAAAGATAAATGCATATAAATGTCTCTAAGAAAATAGTTCTATCCCCGGTTATTTAAAAAAAATAACCAAGTCCACGATAAATGATAAAATGATCTTTATTGATAAATGCTTTTATTGATAAAAGGGACTCGGAGCATTTAAGATAGCATTTGAGATATAAATACCCAAGATAGCTTTAATATCTGGGAGGTAGTTGCCATCTTGGAGGATTTACTAAAGAAATTGGTCCACATTTGTATTTTATTTGCTGGTGGCTCCGACGGCAATGAGAAATACATTACTGAAGCACAAATCGATCTCTTTAAATTTTTATACTAACGTTGTTTAAACGCACAGTCAAAGGTTTAACCTTCTTTCCGCGATACTTTTTAACCCTGTTTCAGTCCCACTATTTATTGGAGGAGCTAGAGCTAAAGAAACTGTAGTAACAATTGCAGATCTTCCACGATTTACGACCGAATTCCAATCCGACTTGGAGATTGTAAATCGCATTTATATTTTCCAGCACCATTTTCAGCCAAACGGATTTTAAAAATTGTAAATAAAACACAAAAATTCAGTCGACTTTTACGTAATTATTATATATGATGTGAAGAATATATATACTATAAACAAAATTACAACTTAAAGTTATATAGTGTAGTCATGCCTACATTCCGGATTCTGTCATAATTCTTTCAATCAAATAAATCTATCCGCTTATTCGAATTAGCTTGGTGAATGATATCTTATAACTGTAGAATTTGTTTCACATATCCCATCATAAATTTATGTTTTCATCTTTTCTGTCTATATAAATCATTTTTTTTCTCCGAATCAGTTCAATTATATTAACGTTCTGCTTTTAAAGCAACACTAGGGCTATTTTGGGACGTGTCTTGTAATTCTGAACCTCTGGCAAATGACGAAGACGTCACCTGAGCTGGCACCACACCACACCAACGGGAGGACGTTTGATACCTTCGAATTTAACATGACAAGACCCGCTAACACGATGGTTCTTCGGTAGAATCATGTCCCGAACCTAAGATGCTTCGGTTCCGAAACCGAGACCTTGTCACCAGCCCATCGCGGCCTTTCTCCGTGTCAAAAGTGTAAATTGCATCTTTTCAATAGTAACGGTTTTTTTAGGGGGGAGGAGGGGGTGCATGTTATTTTGATCCTTTCTGTCATAGTACTTATATTTGGTCTATCTATACTGGGCTCTTTTTGACCTGCCAATGAAGTTATTTTTCTTTTCATACTATTTTGATGTTTTTTGTAATCATATAGGCAGAGAGAAGAAGAATGCGTATTACCAATCAAAATTCTGTCAATAGGAAAGCAAATTCATTGTAATCGTTTCCACACTTAAATCGGGTCCTAAATGCTAAAATAAGTAGAACTGCCGTGCACAATAATATTTTTTTAGGGATAAAACTATTTTTTTATTATTAAGTTTACAAAAGCTCACAAAAGAAATAAAATATTTTTATAGATATAATAGACGAATATCTCATTTCATTTTCATCAGGAATAATTCGTCTAATATACGATTGACGCTTTCCACCTGTCGCATTTCCTTTCAGTTATAATACAGGTAAAAAGTAATTTGACCCGCTCTCCTGCTGGGGTGTGTCAGAGATGACGTGACTTCACGCATCGCGGAACATGCGCAGATAATATCGGCGGCACTTTCAATAATCGGTTACATACTTTTACAAAGGGCAGTGATATCGGTTTCTACAACAATGCCAATGAATTTCACCTGCTGTAAAATAATGATGATATTTAACTGCGTGTTCCGCAATTCTTAAATGAAATTTGTATTTAAATAATGGTTTTAAGTATTAAGTTGATTGTTGGATATTTGAATGACAGGGATATATCGAATTCCTTCCTGTTTGATTGTATTAATCAGTTGACTACAGTATATTCCAGATTATCTGCAATTGTTAATTTTAAAATTTTGTTAAAGAAATTTCAATCATAAATTTAAAAAAAGAATAAAGTTGTTTAATTAAGGTTAAAATTTTGATTTGTGATTTGTGCTCCTTTTCGAATTTTAATTTTTGATTTATTGATTTGTGAGCCTTTTCAAATTGTTTGCGGTGGAATATTCTACTTATTTCCGCCAATGTTTGGGAGTCTGTACTTGTTTTCCGTTTTCATACAGGAAGTATACAAAGTACAAATATTATAATCGGCAAAAAATTCGGCGAATTTCTACATTTTAGACATCCTTTAAGCCCGAAAAGAGTTTTGAATTTATGTATTTTGTTGTCAACTGAATATTTGTTTCTCTATCTGTATAAGGATACGCTGACTGAAAAAGGAATGAAATAGGAGGATCAAATTTGATATTAGATCCTTGTACTAGGGTTTTCGATCAATGTCAAATTTTGGACAAAATATTCAAAGAGAAGTCTGTTCTTCTGTCCTCCATGTACATGCGAAAGAAATAACTGAAATATACAAGAGCTAAAGATATGAAATTTAGTATATATTGCTAATAAAGTTTATCTATATAAAATTTTAAGATAAACCCATCAAAAGGTTGACTGTATATTCGTGCATATGTAAATGCGATAACATAAAATTGAAACAAGTTGAATTGGTGAAAAAGGAATGAGTGTAACATTTTACAGTAATCTGCATCTAATTATAGACAATATATACTATACTAATTACATCTAATTATTCTTGAATGGGTTGATTTTTTTTGTCTATTTGTCCATTCATATGCAACTGAATGCGATAACTTAAAAATTCAACAAGCAAAATAAATAAAACCAGCCGCCTTTGACGACCAGTTCGTTCGCTCAGTTTATTGACCTTTTTAGTTTGTTAAATGATTCATTTGTTATTTGATGCGACTGAGAAACATCAATTCTATCAGTATACTGCAAATGAAAAAACTACATATATTAGGAAAGAAACGCGGAAGTGAAAATCCTACTGATGAGCTAATGACTGGTAAAAACACGCGATGGAATGTTTTAATAGCATTTAAAATTTCCTTCATAGCATTTAAAAACATTTTTTTTCAGATAATATATCAAACTGAATTTCAAATGTTATTTATTTTAAAGAGGAAATTGTGCGAAAATGAAATTGGTATCATTAAAAAGATAATTTTTTGAGAGTTATGATAATACAAGGATCAATTTCGTAAGATAATTCTTTTAGAAAGTATGCATATCACTTTCCATAGGGAAGTCATAACAATACGATTAGACTTAAAATTAATTTACGAATCGGCAATTTTTTTGCAATTTCTAAAAGCCATTTGTTACCATTTTTAATATCCATCCAGAATAGCAGTTTTAGTCAAGTTTTTGACGATGTTCACATATGTTTGTCGAGAAACCTTTAATTAATCCTTACCTGTTAGACCTTATAAAACCTTGCCAAGATCACATATCTTCGAGATGGTTAAGCCTATTTTAGCACTCGAATCAACTTTTTGTTTGAAATCTATTTCATTTGCATCTCCTTTCCTCTGACTGAATGTACTTTTTCGTGAGATGGCAAATCATTTCCAGGATATTTCTAATAATATTTTGCAGCTCTATTAATTAGCTCAGCGAAACATTGGATTTAATGCACCTGTAAAAATATTCAATGAATGAAGCAATCTGATATTTGTGTGATGGTTTATTGATGTATTTGAATGTTGACATTCTACATTAAGTAATAAGCGCTATTTTACATTAAGTAATAAGCGCTATACACTTTCCTAGACTCTCACGAATGACTTTTCTGTAACTTCAGACGAATGACCGCATTTGCCGAGAGGAAGTAAAGTATGAAATGGAAAACAAATGGGGAATAACAAAGTTGTTTTACAAAACAAATGTGACGTCTTCTTACTATTAAAATATACTTCCTGGTATCCCTCATGCTTACTTATTAGCACTTTTTAGTAAAAATCTGGTATTTTTATTTTTCATATTAAGTTTATTACATGAGTTTAACATATTACGTAAGTATGCGAGAAAGTTGAGGAAAAATTACTTTCTTTTATTATATTGATATTATAAAAGGTAGTTTTTGCTGGTTAGAATATTAATACAGGTTGTTGTTATCAAAACGAATAAAATCAAAACCTTTTTCTATTCTATATTTTTAATGAGAATATAACTGTACTTAGATATTGTACAGATATTGTGTACGGAATTCCATGAACCCGATTCTAGTGGAAATGCTTGACATAGAATTTTAAATTCTTAAGCCAAATTTATTCAAAACCCATGTTATATAAGAATATCCAGATGCCGAACTTCCTGCTGCTGGCCAACATGTATAAGATAGCGAATTGTATCATTGCTAAATTGCTTAATTGTTTCTTGTATGTATCGTTAAAATCTTACCTTTTAAACAGTTTCAAAATATGATCTTCGTGATTTCTAAATTTTTTTCTAATAGGATGACAGCAAGCTTCTAATTTATACCAACTAAGTCGATGAACGGTTTAGAGAATATTTACTACACGATAAACATCTGGTATATCGAAAAAGTCATTCTTATTTGTTCCAAAAAACAATTATTTTTGCTTTGTTGTTAAAAAGAAACTACTGCTTATTCATGCTTTTCAATTGATCTAAAAAATTCTCACAAACAAGCAAACTTGGAATGTCATCCTAAAAAACTGTTGTTTTTTTTATGTTTTAGGAAATTTAGAATTGTTATGTGGTAATATGTGCTAGAACTTTCAAAACTTCTTGTTTTTCTGAGTAATAGAGCTTAGTTTAGTCTTCTAAACTGAAAATAACCAGCATTATTTAGAATGGTTAATGCTGTTTCAGCAAAGACAGAAAAAAAAGGCTTTTTATTTTGAAAATGAAATTTCGTAGTTTTTCCTACGGAATCTCATTTTCAAAATTAAAAGCTTTTTTTTCTTTCTTTTTTTTTACTAATTCTGAACCATTTGCTGCTAATAGAAGAATAGGAAGGTATGTTGAATTGTACCTAATCTTATCCATTCAGATCTATTCTATGCTGTCAGAAAGCATATGAAGTATTAAAATAAAACAGATATTTCCTCATTTATTTGGGCATTCTATCATAAAATTATTGAATTTTCTATATTATGGTAACACATATTGATATTAACTTGGAACATTAACAACATGTTTAATTTTCTTAATTATTTCGTTTTATAACTTAAACCAGTAGGAATCTTCTCCCGCGATTTTCTCACCTGCCTACAGAATATGGTGCATTTTGTGTTTAATGTTAATGTGTTTTGTGTTCATATCACATACATACACTTGTAAATTAAAAAAACAACAACTGAGAGACCGTCATTCCGATGATTCATTAGTCTTATACTCATCATCAATTTAGTGATAAAATGACGAAGTTAAGAATATCGAAGCCCTAGGCAGTATGTATTATGAGATCTCTTTTTAATTAATTAGTTAATTCAGTTTCACATTTCAATGTACTTTTTAACTTAATTACCGTATTATAATTTAATTTAATAATAATAATTTTTATTTTAGTATACCGGTGAGAATGTATATTTTTATTTGTTTGTTTATTACGATTTATATTTTAAAAGTATTTATATTGCTAAGCATTTTTTAAATGAAACAATATATATAAAATCTGCTATGATTAAATGAACGTAATGAAACATATAGGAACTTGACCAATGGCATTTGAGAAGATGTTAATAATATCCAAATATTTTATAATTCTTAGAATATGAATTTATTTGGGAACTAATCAAATAAAATCTTTTTAATTTAATAGAAAATATTTTTCTATTAAACTTTGGACCAGAGAAATACCTTGTTTGGAGCAATGCAACCTGCATATGAGTTCTTCAGCCATAAAATGATTAACCAGCCATAAAATGAATAACATCTTTTTAATCGACTTCCTCCAGCTGCCATAGGCAGATGCTTAATCGAAATTCCGTCCCTAAGATCTAAATTTCATGATCCCACTCATTTTGAAATATCATTTGAATAAGTGTTGACAGTGAGCTTATATGCATTGTTTGATCACATTGTATTATACATATCTCTAAACAGCGAAAAGATATTTTGCTGCATAAGGCAAAATATTTCTCGCTTTCCCTGTCCAAAGCCATTTGACTGGTCTCTCTGTGCACACACACATATTATTGGGTCATATTTTCCTCGAAAACGCGCAAACCACAGATTGCGAAAGTTGGATGACTTGACTCTTCGTGCGTGCATTGAAAACTGGTTGGTTTATGAATCAGAATAGGTACGGTTGCAGGGAAAATGGGTTTTTTTTTTTGTTGCTGCTGCTCCTGTCAGATACCTTTTGTTTTTTCGTGAGGTATATAAACTGTCACCTCTACGTCAATAATCCTCTTTTCTATAATTTGGTAAAATCGGGGCCAAATTTGACATCTTATCTATGACCACTTTTCCTTTTTTGCTGTCTGCTGTTGACGTATATCTTGTCAAAAGCGCATTGTAATTGGCGAAATTTGGCCCTACTTTTTTCTTTTAGGGCCTCGTATGTGTTTTTCTCTGTCATTTATTTGTTTTTATGCTTCTTAGAATTCCCATCATGAAAATTTTTAGTCTTTACGACGAAAAGAAGTTATTCACGGTTGTAGTTAATGTGTCAGCAGATGACTTCGAAAAATATATGGCATGGTTTGAATACTCTTCGCAAACAGAAGAAATTTTTTCATAGCATTACTAGCCAATTCAGTTTCAGAGACAACCTAAAATAAAAAAAAAATTGGACAAACCGACAAAACTTTTTTGTGCCTTTGTCTAGTGTTAAATAGGGTACGAATTTTGTAACAAGTAATTATAAAAGTAAATTGAATAAAGATTTATTGATGTAAGTAATTGAATTATATTTTTAATTATTTAACTATTCTTGTTCCTTATTTTGCTACAAAACTAGTAATCCTGGGAAACAAGTTTTTATTTTTATAACGTGAAGATTCCAGAATTCGATAGGGTCACTTTTCGAATCACAAAATATCAATCATGTTTAGCATTTTGTTAAATTTTCAAACTCTTGGAATTCATTTTTATTGATAGACTAGCCGCCTTTGGCGACCAGCCAGTTCGCCAGTATTACCGCTCGCTAGAATTTTCAATTAAATATTTTAAGTAACTGGTCTCTTAAAGGATTCTCAAACAAAACATTTTTAATCTTTAAATTTTGATAGTCATACCAAACTTATACTGTTTAGATCGTTTCGTTAATTTACTATATATATTTTGCTAATTTGTTGCCATTTCCGGTAAAACTTCAACTTTAATTTAAAGTGCAAATGAGGAAATTGCAATAAATATAAAGATATTTTTTAATAAAACCAAGCGTTTTATTTTATTTATCATCTTTATTGTTATTTATTAATTATTATTATTATTGAATATGAGTATTGCAAACATAATCGCTCGGTATTTAAGTCTTAAGTTAACTACAAAATATTTTTCATAGTTTATGTAATATCTCAAACAATAATTCAACAAAAATTTCTCAGATTCAGCATAAAATTCAGTTTTTAGTTTTGCTTTCAAGAGGATTGAAATGAAATCAATAATAATATTTTGTTCCGGCCTATAAATATATTTCAAAAATTATGAAGTCTAAATTTAATACAGTAAGGTACCATATTCTGTGAAATATTCTGGACACACCAAATTTTAAATAAATGAATGAATGTTTCTATTTTCCACGATCAACTAAGACTTATTTATAAGTTTTAAATGTTAAAAATTTAGAAAAACTCACCATTTTCATAATCTTAGGCCAATTAATCTTGAGAAACCTGCGCGCTGATTGGCGTATTTTCTTTGAAGCGATCGATGGAAAATCTAAAATTATCCTTTTTTTATTGAATAGTGATATTCAAATCTTCATAAATCAGTCAGTTTAAGTGATTGGAAATTAACTCTTAAAAGTCCGTGATTTAGTTGATTGGAAATTATGACCACCATAAAATCTGTGTTTTCTCTTGTGGTGTATGCATTCTCCTTAATATTCGCTCGAATAAAACATCACATACAAAAGTACTACGTAGAAGAAACACATCAAAAGTAAACATAACATTTCAATAATTGCCAAAAACAGAAGAGAGAAAATGCAATTAATAAACAGACGATATTTAGAAAAGTACACATATTTAGACTGGAAAATGAAATTATCTGAAATTAAAAACACGAGCAGACGATATTTACAAAAGTAAAAATATTCAAACCTGAAAAGGAAAATATATGAGTTATTCCACCAATAAATGCCATATTCCATCAATAAATGCCATAATGTTTACATCTTCATTATTTTATGAGTCATTAAATATCAAAATGGATCCGGGATAATTTTTCTTGAATTGAAAAATTATCTTGAATGAAAAATTTTTCTTGAATGAAATTTTTTTTTGAATGAAAGAATTTTCTTGAATGAAAAAATAATATTTCATATTTGTTTCATTTCCTACAGACACGTGCCAAAAATTATATTTTTGCAGATTTCATTTCCAAAAAGATTTAATTTATTTTCAGTTAGAGCTTTAATCAATGTGATGGCAACACTTTGAAAAAAGCTATTTTTTTTTCTCATGAATGCGAAACGTGCTTAATCCTCATTTTTATTTTTGAGGAAAGAAATTATTGAAAAACATAGTTAAAATATTTATTTAAAAATTCATTAAAAATAGAAATTTAATTTTAAGATTAAAACATTGGTATCATTTAAAAGATAAATTTTTGATCTTTAACTTCATGTAAAAATCTTTTTTGTGCGATAATATTTTCGGCAGTTATAGCAGAAATACGTCAAAATTTCGCTTAATTTTTAAATAAATAAAATTCTAGTTAAAAATTCGAAAAAATAACCCCCAGGTGCACATTCCCGGCCTCCAAGGTATACACGTGCCAAATTTGGTAGCTGTAGGTTGAATGGTCTGGTCTGTAGAGCGCCAACACACACACACACACACACACACACACACACACACACATTGAGCTTTATTATAAGTATAGATTATTGGGAGCTTTGCATTTTCTGTAATAGCAGTTCAGTAGCTGGTGAGCCTCTACTAATAATAAAATAGAATGTGTTCATATTGACATTCTGCAGGGCAGGTCATAAGGCATAAAGCTGCCAAATTCGGCCTAGATATATTTTTCGGGTAAAAATCTGCATTTATTGGTGACTTTTTAAAATTTTATAACAATTTTAATTCATTAAAAATTAGACGAGTCTTTTGCGTTTTCCACGAAAACTAGCGAAAATAATATTGCTGAAAACTAATGATTAAACTTAAATTTGATAATATGAATTTTATTGCTGTGAATTTTATTCCTGAATTTTTATAATTTAAAAAATGTATTTTTATATAATTTTAAAAATTATTTTTCATTGTTGTAGTGATATTTAAACCATTTTCATTATTAAATATTTAATAGCATGTTTTCTTCCATTATCCAGGGCTAGAGGAAAAAAAAAAGATTTTATTTATTATTTTTTTAACATGACGATTGGAATAAATATATTAGACAGCATGAGATTTGCAAAAAGATTACCCATACATTTAAGCTTCTAACTCTATGTAACATGACCCATTGTAAAAATTCCCTTTTCATTGAAAGTATTTTTTTATATAAATTTCAAAAATAGATTTCATGGCTGTAAATAAATTTATCTCATTTTTATGACTTCGTGAAATATTCAATACGTGAATTTTTTCCGATGCTAAAAGTTGAAGGAAAAAGATTTTTTTTTTAAAAAATTGTCTGCTTAGTTTATATTGGGAATCAGAAAGTGAAATTACATTAACGTAAAAGGCAGCACGCAATTTGAAATTGATTACTCGCATAAACAACAGAATAGGTGTGATGCTATTAAAACAACAATGCTGTAATGTCTGATACAATTTGATGCATAAAAATATTTTGATGAGGGAATCATGAAATCAAATCATGTTTAAGAAATTTAATTGAATTTAAAACACAACCAATATTGCCGATGAACGAGATGACCGCCAAAGGTGGCCTAGTGTTATGCATGCAATGCAGTATATTACATTAGTTACAATGCAGTCTGTTGTTGGAAATCAAACAAAAAAAATGTTTATAAAAATTGCCAAAATTTAGAAAAAAAATTGGCACGACCATTTAATTAGTATCATTAGAGAGATAATTATTTTTAAATGTTGAGATGATGTAAAATTTATTTTTGTGCAATAATATTTTAGGAAATTAAACTCGAAAAATTTCAATATACACTTAATTTTTAATTAATTTAAATTCTAATTAAAAATTTAAGAAATCGCACCGAGATGCACATTCCTACCCTCAAAGATATGAATGCCCGAATTTGGTAATTGTAGGCCAAACGATCTGACTAACGTACAGCGCCAAAACACACACATTCATCTTTATTATGAAAAGAGAAATATACTTTAAATACTTAGTTCAAAGGAGAGATTAAAATAAATGGCGTAATTTTTTTGAAAATATTTTTAAAGTATTATGATGAGATTGTTCTTTAAAAAAATTCACCACAATAATAACAGCTATAAATAAAAAGATTGTTCTTTAAAGATTAAGGACTAACGTAAGATTAAAATTTAGGCAATTTTTCAATTTAAATTTTTGAGAAGTTATAGTAAAAATGGAGCGTTATTTGCTTTCTTTCAGTTTTTTATGGATGTAAATATTTGAAATTCTATTCTATTCTTAGTATTTAATTCTATTAAATTCTTCTATTCTGTTTCATAGAGGACGTAATACATGCTTTTATACGATTTAAAATTTAAGTATTCACAAAAATTTATTCATTTGTTTTTAATTATAAGATTTCTTTCAACCGAGTCGTTGCTGTTCAAAAATTAAGTTCTGTTCCTTTTGATATTTATTTTTAGATATTTTAAAATCGCATTTGGGTCTATTTGAAAAGAAGAAATGATACATCGCGCTAACTGAGCTCTAATTTTGTCATAACCTCTTCTGCGCAATAATCCTGATAGACTTTTTATGACTTTCAGACCATCTGCATGCAATGTACAAAACTATTTTGCCTCGATAATGATTTTTTGATGTCTTTTTTGTTTTTATCTTTGTGAATAATGTGAATAATTTAGGTTAAGGCCGTCACGAAATAAAATCTTCTATGATGGTTAGAATCATCAGGCATGTTTTACACTATTTGTAATTAAAATAGAAATGATCATTAATTTGTAATTCAAGTATTATCGTATAAAAGATGATGGCAGATAAACTTATAGCTTAAAGGGACTATGAATTTTTGTTATCAATTCTCTGATTTTTCTAGATATTAAATAGAAAAATTCAATCTAGGAGATTGAATTGAACTTAATAAATCTAAAAAATATTTTATTGACCATAAGTTAAAACTTTTAACAGTATATGTAGGGATAATTCATGTTTTACGATTCATAAAATTTTTATTTTTTTAAATTTATAGGCGTTTGTTATAGAATAATTCGTCTAAATACTTTTTTTCAGTCTATTAGTAGTATAATTTTTATGGAATACCGCTTCATCAAAATTCAGATATCCGTTTTAAGTTGAAAAACTTTTGGAGAGAATTAAACTTGTAAATTCTTTTTATATATTTTTTATGTGGGAATTTTATATAACTCTTTGATTGATTTTTCAAATTATTACTTTATAATTTTTCTTAAAGAACGTCGATACATCATTCAATAACAAATTTTCTTTTTGTGGCATAATTGTGTATTACATTTGTAAAAAAACATTAATATGGAATTATGTTAATGTAAATTTATTCTTCTTCAAAACTTATATTTAAGAAGGAAAAAATTGCTTTTTTTTTTTTGTAAATCCATCTTCGTGCTATTTTCCATTTTATCATTTGCGTGTAAAACTGACAAAATATATTCTTTTCAACAAAACCGTCTTCCGTCTGTAACTGAACTACAAATTTAATGCAATGGCTAAGTTCGTTATTTCAAAATTCATCCTGTATGTGGATTTCAAAGTAAAATATAAAAGAAAACATTTTCCTCCTTTTCTAAACTAACGCGCAGCAAGGTTCTTCTGTTGTGCACGAAGCTCAACTGAAGTGACGTGTGTAGAAGGCTTTTTCGTGCATTAAAACTCGTCTATTCCTTCATTTCATATCCGCAATAAAATACTTGTCCTACATCGTGTTTAAAACTTTATTCGTGATTGATAAATTTAAGCCAGTACAAAGAATCGGTGACTTCCGATAATGTACCGGACATCTGAAAATATTTCGTATTTATATTTTTCGATATCATTGAAAATGAATGTTCTTTTTGTGTTTTATATTGGCATGAAATGATATTTTCTGAGTTGTACTTTTGGAATAGTAAATTTTTATTTATTTTTATTTTGGCAAAAGTGTCTTATTTTTCCGAATGAAGTAAAAGAATAAACCTTTATATATGTATTTTTTCTTGAAGGGCCCTAATGGTTTTGAAGAATTGAGGAAATCTATAAAAGAAGGCCAAGATTTTACAAAAGACATAGCAGCAATACTGCACGAAAGGTAAATATCTTGTGTTCATAAAGATATAACTATCAATACAAACTTTAGTTCTATATTATGTTATAATCATATATTTGCAATTACATTTTATTTTTTTATCAAATAACAAACAGATGCTACCGTAAAATGCAAGTTGTTCTGTTATTTTTTGCGTTTATGTCAATTTGAAATTAATTAAAAGTTGCGTATCGAGATTTTTGTATTGTATAATTGCAGTAACTTTTTTACTTATCATGATTTCGGTTTGATAGTTAAAATTATTTTTGAAATAATTTTTTTTAAAACGATTCGGAAAGAAAACCATAAAAGTTAAGAACTTTATGAACTGCAATACCCAAATTAAAGCAACAACAACAAAGGTTTATTCATAGATTTTTAGTAAAACACTGATGTAATTAGCTGCTGAAAGCCAAGTGCTGTAGTTTCATTATAAATAGTTCATTTCCAGTCTATATTTGCAAATTAGATTCAGCAAGATCAAAATATTATTTGAATTATCAATATATAATTATTGCAAGATTAAATTATATTTTACAGAATCATTAATATAATTAATTTACTTAATAATGAGGTTTTCTTTAAATTAATTTGCTTATATTGAATTTTTAAATATCTAAACTTAAATTACTTGTTACATTTATTAGCAGTCCGAATATGTATATGTATGCGTGTTCGTGATCTTTGAATTTCTTGTGATTCGGTCTGAAAATAGTTAAATAGTTGTTGGAATTTTCCTTTGATGTCATAACTAATAAAAACACTACGAATTTTTATGTAACTAGCAATTGTTTTAACTTTTATATAAATAAATTATTTTGAAAATTGGTACATTTTATATTTTATTTACAACTAAAAAATGATTAGATATTATGAAAGTTGAAAAAATTAAGTATTTTAATCTATTCTCATCATTTTATTAAAAATGTTGCTTGCTTCTATAATGTTCTGCTGTCGGCTATCAATTAAGGTATTTCAAAGATTCAATATTTACTCATTTGACGCTTGTTTTGTGTCGATATATTTTGGAATCTCTTTCTTACCTATAAGAAAATGTTGTTACTGCACACACAGCGTAAAACTGTGAGTTTAGATATTTTTTTTTATGACTATTCTAAAATTTAAACTCATTTTCCCTCTTTTTTTAAGCTTGTTTTCAAACTTATGCATTTCTCTGTGCCGTCCATGTAAAATGTTGTCCTCGTCTGACGTCCTCTGTCTTCATTCATTCGAATAATTGTCAATGATTCGATAAAATGTAATACAAGGGTAGAGAGACATTGGGTGGATGCAGGTTCAACCTTTCACTCTTCGACGTAACCTTCGAAACTCATCTCAACCTATTGTTAAGGTCGCGTGTGGCAACGGTAAAGCGACATACGATAGTAAGCAAATGGAAAAACAAAACAGGCTGCCGTTGCGTCTTGTTTTCAAAAGAAACAAAAGAATTGCTCTTATCTGTAAATAACGTTTTCGACAATGGTGTTGTATGCTGCTGCACCTAAGCCAGTTTATTACGAAATATTAAAAGTGCGTTAATTAGAATTATGCTGACAGAGTTGTTTATTACGTGAGGTGCGTGTTGAGAAGTAATAAATCAGAGAAAATACCATGAAGTTTCTTCTAAGAGCTTTTTATTGTTTGCTTTTCTTTTTAAATAAATATAAATTATGAACGTTAGCAATGAGTTTAATTCATTTTTTATTCATAAAAAAGTGATGTAATGAATTAATAACGAAATGTAACAATTATTTAAAAATTGTTTATCAATTTATCTGATTGTTTGCTCGCGTAATCAGTTTTAGAGGCATTAAAAGTTAAAAAAAATTAAAAATTGCGATTGTTAAAATTTTGAAGCATATTTTTTTAAGAATTAGGTTAATAGCATATGCATTTTAGAACACAAATGTTTCTTTAAGAGGAAGGAGCCTCCATAATGAATTCGAATTTCTATGCTATTGTTGTTTCTTTTTATTTTCTTTTGTTTAATCTTTTCATATTTTCTTCCCTTTTTCTTTTCTTTTTATTTAATTCCTTTAAAAAAAGAAAAATAATTCGCATTAAGGTATGATCACATTAAAAATAATCAGTTTTAGAAATAATCTGCTATTGAATGAAATTCGGAATTTATAGAATGTAATGTCAAGGTTTTTTAAAAAAAATAATTTAAAGATGAAGACTTCTTATTTTCTGCTTAGTTCGAAAAGACAAAATCACGCAGAGATGATTCTATATCCCCCTCCCACATGCACTTGCTACATTTAAAAAGTTTTTAATCCCCTTTGCGATTCCTACAACATAATCTGTGTATATTTTCATTTTAAGCAACGCCGGATGTACAATTAATTACTTTCTCACATACGAAATATAGAGGATATTGCATCTTTATTGCAAAAAATTATTTCCAAAAATAAATTATTGCTGGTAAATGTTTAGTTTTAATTATTTGACGTTTCCAAGAAAACTGGTCATAATCGTAAAGTTACAAATCTTCAATCAATCAACTTATAATATTTGAATGAATGGACTTCATTCAGAATAAACTTAATTTTTATCTGTCTTCAACTTAATTTATATTTTTCTTAAAATTATCTTTATGTTATTTTTCTAAATACGCAAATGAAACTATGTTCTGAAAATGTTTTGAGGCGAGTTGTTAATTTATCTGTCAGATGATAATTATTTTTTGAATTTATGACGTCAATGAAAAAAATCGTTTGACTAGAGATCTTAATGTTTAGTAGAGGTCATTTAAAAATAGTGACGAATTTTTGCTAATTATTTTATGTGTTGATGAATGTGTATAAAAATCAAACAGTGAGGCATCAATTTTTTTTATAATTTTACAGCAGTAAACATTTTTTTTATCTTAATGAAAAATATTATACATTACAATTTATCACAGTAAAATTAAAATTTGCATTAATTTAAATCACTCGATTTCAAAAGCGAATAAATCAATTGTTTATGAATTGAATCAACATTTTATAGTGATGCAGGTGTTTAGATACATCTAAAATATTAGTTAATTATTTTTTCACTAAAAAAAAGGTCAAAAAATGTCATTTTTAGAAATATATGTTTTAATTTGAAAGACAAATTTTAAATTAACTTTTTCTAACGTGTCTCTATTGTGTAGGTTTAAATAATCCGATAAATACTTCCAAAACTGAAATAATTCTATATATGGATTTTTTATTTATTTCGATCTAACTTGGGGAGAGTTTATAATACTGATTTCCTTCGATTTCACAGAATCTTCATTCCAAATCGAACTAAATACTAATTGTCTTTACTTAGTTTTTATGAAGTTACGATTCCGAAATGATTCGAAACATTTTCAGAATCGTTAAAGAAAGAAAAAATATTCCAAAAATAAAGAAAATTAAAAAAAAAATCCCAAAATTGAAAAATTTGTAAGATTTAGTTTAGAATTCTTTTCCCACAATTTGCCACGGAAGTTTGAAGTTTTTCCTGCGTATTTTTTATTGAACTTTGAGTAATGCATCGCTTAGATAAGTGTTTAGGTAAGTATAAAAGTATAAGTAAGTGCTAGTCATAAAAGTTATAATTATTTATATTGTTTATTAAATATTTTTTATACTGTTTATTGACTGGGCTGTTAATTGGAAACATTTATTGCAATGTACTCAATAAAAATTTGTAACTCACAGAATCTGAATATGCATAATTTTTCAGTTTTTAGTTCCTTATGGACGGTTTTTTATTAAAATTACAGTGATGTAAATAATTTTTTTCAAAAGGAATAAAATTGTAACTACTACACAAATACAATTCAAGAGTTTCTCCAAAATGAAAACATAGTATTTTTTCCACAAATAATGCAGTATTTTTCGCGATGCATTAATTTCTAGAAAACAAAGAAAATCTGACTTACACCATTAAAACTTTAAACCGTCCATATAAATTTTCGCTCCCTGGACGCATGCTCAATGAAATGATGACGTAACATTCTTTCATTGTGACGAAGAAGGTGTCATTTAAATGATGCACTATCTGGGAAAGACCACCAATATAGTTCATTTTTTACTACTTCCTGTTCTTATGCGTCATAAAGATGCAGCCGTTCTGCAAAAGGGTTAAAAACAGATGTTTTTAAATCATATGATTGATCAAATTATTATGTTATTAAAAAGGAACATTTATAAGCTGTTTTTTTTTATTTATTAACAATACTTTTTTAAATATTAAGAAGTAACTTATTTCTGTGATTTTTATTAGGCCCTTGAATTAAATACCCTTGAATTAAAAAATATTTTGTATTAAAATGTTTTTATTTGCTTTTAATTTATTATTTTTTTAAAACTTTTCAATGAAATGATAAATTTATTTTACAATTTTTAAAATTTCATAATCATAAATATCTGTTTTTTTAACAAATTCTTAATTATAAGTAACTTTTTATAGTTAACATAATTAGGTTTTAAGTTTCTAAAAATAAAATAATATAGAAAACTAAATAAATTATATTAAGCATATAACATTTATCATTATATTGGAAGTATTTCGTTGAATCCTATTTTCTAAAATTGAGAGCATAAGTTTTGTACATATTAAAAAATGCGATAATATTTATTAATAACAATTAATTAATAATACAATAATAGTTATTAATATAATAATAATATACAATTGAAACTACGAAAATATTTATTTGTTTTTTTTAAAATTATTTTGGTTTAGTTTAGTTATATTAATGTCCCGTTTCAAAGCAGTACTAGGACTATTTTGGGACGAATCGGTCAGATGACGAGGGAGAAACCTGGGCTGCCACCCCATCTCTACACAACATCAGCGGGAGGGGCGTTTGGACGGATTTAACGTGCACCGGCACGCTTACCCGACGGTTCTTCAGTGAAATCGGGTCTCGGACCTGAAACCCTCCGGTTCTAAAGCCGAGGCCTTACTACCAAGCCACCGGAGCCCCTTTATGATTTTTTGAATAATCGAAATAATGTAGAAAATAGAAAACCGCTCATATTATTTATTTCATTCTGAATGAATAAATCAATTCTGGTGTGATAAAATTTTCTAAATGATGATTGGTTGGTGCTGCTGTCGAAGTTCTAATGAAAAGCTCCAAGCAGGATAAAAACTTAATATCAAGTGGTCTCTGTTAGTCCGAGAGATTTGGCTTCTTTATATGCGTATGATTTAACTTAGAAAAGCAAGCATTGCTGGGTTTTTCAAATATAAGGACAGATCATTGCGTTTTTTTCTTCCACGCTTTCTACTTTTAATTATTGTAGCAATCGTCGAAATGCTTTTTTTTTACTCCGAATTATAAAATAAATAAATATGAAATAGGGAGTGGGAATTCCAATATCTTTTGCAAAATGGTTACAGCTATGCACTCTTGAGATTATTAAAATTTGTATTTTGCGAGAATTTTTTAAAATTTCGATTTTTAAAAATTAAATTAAATTTTTTTTGATATAAACTTTTTATTATAATTGCAATAAAATAAAATAAATTGATTGATTTAAATATGAACACCATCTTGGTAAGGAGAAACAATAGAAAATCGACCTATTCTGATTAATCTGAGAAATACGATCACTATAATCGAGGATTTTTCAAATTATACACCACTAAAGGTAAATACTATATATCACTTTCGTTTTATTATTTTTACTTAAAAGATTTAACTGAATTTTAAAAATGACTATAAAATAGCGTCCTTTATAGTATGTTTTATAGAACATATATTCTTGGTATCTTTGATGATACGTGCATTTTTGATTCTTATTTATGTCACATAAAATTTTAAAAGTTTGAGAATTCCTTCTTTAATCAATTCATGCTTAATTCTTGGTATCCATGATGATACGTGCATTTCTGATTCTTATTTATATGACATAAAATTTCAAAAGTTTGAGAATTCCTTCTTTAATCAATTCATGTTAATTGATTTACTTCAATGCATAGAATCAATTACTTTGAATGCATTACTCCTTTTGCAGAAGTGAAAAGATAATAATAGAGGACAACGTGCAATCTGAAATTTATATACCATATGAACCAACTCCATTTCAAATAGTACTTTTTATTATTATAAATAACAATGCTCTAATAATTAGACCTTTATTAGATTTGCTGACTATATGCATTAACAACTTTTTAATTTTATTGCCAAACTATGTGACTTTTCATTAAGTAACGAACTTATTTTATTTTTGATAGTAATCAGTGGAATCATATCTTGGATCTAAAAGCATCACTCTTTTGGCTAACTTTTGAGTCTATATATGGTAATTAATAAAATCACAGCTAGGAGAATAATCTTTCATTCGAATATGCATTAACGCCCGCGCAAATACCATTAGTGTAAAAGGCCCCGAAAATGATCTTGAATTAGAACGAATTTAGATGTTTTTCTAAGAACTAGAGAAAATCCGTTTTTCCTGAAGACAAAGACTTCTTTTTCCTTGTCAGAGTTCTTTTGAGAGATGAACCCTAAAAGGGAATCAAGTGTGTGTATGTGGGAGGAGTGGGGGGGGGGGGATCGTCCCGTGCTTGACCTAGTTTCTTTTTACAGTAAAGTGATTTCTAAATTTTTTCAAGTCTATTGTTAGAAGAAACGCTATTATCAAAATCACAACTGAAACGGAAAAGCCTCATTTCAAATTACAGACTTTTAATGGGGCATTAAAACTTGTTCTTGAGTATATTCGGTAACATTAGTGATTTAACTTATAAACAATTTGGCTAGAATCTCAGTTTTTCCTTTAAAAAAATCGAATCGGAAATAATGTTTTTGTATTATTTTATGTGTTTTTTTTAAAGTCACTAAATTTGCTGGGATTATGCTAATTTTTAACTTCATATTAATAAGATAAGAGTTCATATTAATAATATATCCTGAAATTTCTAATTTTGTTAGTTACCAATTATAATAAAGGTTAAACTATTTTTTTAAATAGATATAAAAATATTTTCTATGAAATATGTTAATACTCAAAACCTCTTATCATTTAAAACTTAACTTAATAAATTAAAAATGAGAATAGCAATGAAATGACTTAATCAAAATCTCATACTTTTCGAAAAATTAGATAGAATAATTTATTTCTCATTTTAGTTTTAGTGGTAATTGCTATATTGTTCTTAAGAGTTAGAGTTCTTCTGGTAAGAGTTACATTGTTCTTAAACTTTTCATTAAACTTAGAAGACACACGAACCGTGTACGTCACGTTAAAAATCCTTGGTGAAAAAACTGGAAGAGAATTATATTAATTTATTTTGTCAAGACCAAATTGGGATCTAAGAAATTTCGAAAATTCACAGCACATATTTAAGAATTATTGCTTCGTTATTTTCGAAATGCTTTATTCGGATTTCATTGATAAAAATATAGCAATTTTGTTGATGATTCATCTGGATTCTTTTTACGATACTTACCATAGATCTACGGTTTAAACAATGGAGAGTAAATCAAAGCTGTAAATTTCACTTACAGTAACTTTCATAAGTAACTTGAAATAAGTAAATGGCTATTTTAGTTGCCATAAACTACTTCAGCTCTCCTCTTTTTTAGCATTCCTTTTTGTTGCCGAACCATTAGGAACGTTGTCAGCATTTGAAATGAGTAAACTTTGAAACTAAACTATATAAATCAAACACATTTGTTAGTTGAATTTGCATTGGAAGTCAAATATTCTTTAAGTATATTTGAAAATGAGGCTGAAAATTTTATATCATGAATTTTGCAAGACAAGGTCGTTGTTCGAAGTTTTTAGCTCTGTACGATAAATATATGGAATACATTATATGCCTAACTTTTCTCTTTTCAAACAATTAAAAGTTGGTTACCAAATAGCGAAGTCAATTTTGTCTTAAAAGCAATCACAAAACTATTTTCTTAAATAATGACATCATTCCATACGTTCCACTTGTGTATATGATAATAAAATCTTTCGTTTTATTGATGTGCTGTTTTACTGGTGAAAATTCTGATGTATTTGTATATTTTGTAATTTTTAGTGTGGTTATTTGTATAGACTGAGATGTTATCTATAAATAGTTGATACATCCAGACTACAAAAATAATTTCAAACGAGATACGTTGTATCTAGAATTATCTAATCTAGTAACGTAATTATTTCTTGTGTAAAGGTGCTCTTTTGGAAAGGGCATTTTCAAAATTTCGATTAGATTTTTAATTAAAAATGAATCGAGGATTTAACGTTTTACATCAATAATTTTAGAGTTAAAGCACAAAAACTCTTTTTCACTATTTTGGAATCCAAAATAAATAAATAAAGCTGTTCAGTGATATCAGTTTTATTTCCCACTAGCCGCCTTTGGCGACCAGCCGGTTCGCCAGTATTACCGCTCGCTACAATTTTCAATTAAATATTTTAAGTAACTGGTCTCTTAAAGGATTCTCAAACAAAACATTTTTAATCTTCAAATTTTGATAGTCATACCAAACTTATATTGTTTAGATCGTTTCGTTCAATTTACTATATATATTTTGCTAATTTGTTGCCATTTCCGGTAAAACTTCAACTTTAATGAAAAATGTAAATGACGAAATTGCAATTAATATTAAGATATTTTTTAATAAAACCAAGCGTTTTATTTTATTTATCATCTTTATTGTTATTTATTAATTATTATTATTATTGAATATGAGTATTGCAAACA
>JAPMOR010024675.1:677848-829973 GCA_026543865.1 Argiope aurantia | reverse complement strand
TGCTGTAGCATATAAACTTATGCTATAGAATATAAACTGCTGTAGCATATAAACTTATGCTAACGCTTACTGTTATTCGAAACAATCTGCTATAATACAGTATTAATTTTACAGTTTATCTATCATTACTTACATTTTTGAAATTATATTCTAGTTTTACCGTGATGAAATCTGGTTTGAAATGACGCTATATGACACTGTCAGCACAAGAGCAGAAAGGCTCTATTAATTAATTATGAAAAATTGTTTTTTTGTGAAAATTTTTTTAAGAAAGACACCTATATAGGTAAATTTAAAAAGCAAAAATATTAAATATAAATACATAGATAAGAAAAACGAAGTGAAAATTGTGGTTTTCCCTACCTTTTTCATGTTTAGCTAGTTGCAAAACTGACAACTAATTTGCATGTGGGATTTTAATGAATTTAATCATAACTCACTACTCACGTTGATTTGTAATCTTAAATAGAAATAATTTATCTTATATTAAAGGAAAATATATTTACTGACTTAAAAAATGCAATAAATTCAAATTTATTTGAAATTCTTATAGAATGAGCATTGCTTCAAAGATTGTTTACATTTTTCTCCCCTTGTAAACACAAGCACCTGGCTACCTATATCCAAAAACTTAAAACGAATAGTCGCACCTCATCATTTCGATCTAACGTCAATTGATGGAGACGGAATTTGAGCTAACATTCCATCTTTAAACTTCCATATCACACCAGTAGAAGGTCGTTTGATGCCTTGTGCACCCTGGCAGATTTTATTTTATTAGAATGATGTTCTGGCTTTGAATTTCTAGTCCTAAAGCCATTGACTTTCTCCTATCAGACATTATAACCCCAAAATGAATAGACCAAGGATGGAACATACTGCAGCCCACAGATCAATTACGGCACAATTGTGAATTCTGTACGGTCCCCTTCGCAGATTTTAAAATAATAATAGCTAAATTTTATAGCTATTACAAGTGATAAAATCATGAAATGATGTATTTATACCAAAATACAACTTTTCAAATTGGAATCATAGCGTTATAATCACATTAATGCTAAAAAAGTTAAATCTTTTATTGAGTTCTATAATAAATAATACTGACCGCCAAAGATTTTTGCGAGTCTACATCTAATAAAACATTCGCAAATATCTGGAGTTGACGAATTAGTTCATATGGCTTGAAATTTCTTATACTTGAGCATATTTTGCTGTACAGAAAGCTGTATTGCATTCAGAGTTCATACACATTTTATATAAATGTATTAGAAAGCTCTTATATAATTTGCTTAAAATGCAACGATTCACATTCTTATTTTTCTCTTATAAATTTTAGAAGTTTGAGCATTTAATTGATATTTTGAATGAATATTTGCATAATTATATTTAAATTATATTTAATAATCTTGGATGTGTCTAAAAGGATCAATAAAATAAAACCATATACGAGTTTTTATAAGGGCACTAAGTTTTCGTTTCAGATTTATTTGGTACATGTCATGAAATTTTGATATTTAGTTTCGCAAGAAATTTGGTCTAGATTGGATTTACATTCATATATATTTACATTTCTGTTAAATTGATTTTATCGTATGTTTTAGAAAATCAGGAGAAGTTATTAATTTTAAAAATTAAGTTTTATTCATCGCATTGAAATAATCGAAGAAGGTTCGTTTTGCCGCGTCGAGTACTTGAACATTTCAAAAATATTTATTTTTATAAATGTAGTATTTATGTTTAAAATGTTATGTTATTCTGTTTATGTATTTATTTTATATTTTTTGTTTTGTTTTATATATATTTTTTCATATATGTTTGAAACATTTGTTTAGTTTTTTCTAGATATCATTTGCATTTTTTAACGTAAATTTTTAATGCTTTTTTATAGGTGTTTGTCAAGTAGTTTAGAAGATGACGTAGTCAAGCCAATAAAAGTCCTATTGGATTGCCAACATAAACAAAGGAAAATTGTATGTATATACCTATATCCCCCATATACCAATTTTATTTCGTATTTTTATGAAATATGATTTTTTTTAAAACTTCTACATGCAGTTTTTTGCAAAGAGATAGTCAGAAGTTCAGAATAATTATAAAAACGAATAAACGAACTCTTTCCTGGTAACGAATGAATATAAAAATGTAGTACTTTTTGCCAGAAAAAAAAAGAAAATGATATCGGATTTTTTTTATGAAACTAGAACTTATTGATTGCATAGTTTTCTATTTAATGCCATCACTTGAATCTGAAGGAACGAATATAAAAATGTTGTGCTTTTTTCCGGAAAGAAAGAAAATGATATCGGATTTTTTTGGCGAAACTAGAACATATTAATTGCGTAGTTTCCTATTTAAAATCGTCACTTGATTCTGAAATTATCAGAGCTATTCGTTACCTCACATAAAACAATGCTCGGTGGAGTAAGAGTACAAGAATATTTGTTTCACGTGCTCAAATGTCAGCCGAGGAATCTCACTTCTAGCTGTGTTAAGCACCATTTTTTAATATTATGACAGAACATAAGTAGTAGAAACGTTGTTTAATGCCGTGAAAAAATGTTGTTCCGCTTCTGACAACAAAGCTTTTGAATAGAACTTCTCCGACCATTGTTTTATTCTATAAAAAAGGACAACTCCATCAACTGCAGAATTATCTAATACCCGAAATGGTAAATGTATATTGCCAACTACCTGATATATTCATTGATGTAAAGGATTAAAATACTTGCATGTCTAACATTTTTATTGTAAAAATTAACTTTGCATAAAATATTATAATACACAAAATCTTTTTATCGCCTGAAAAGTGTTTTTTGGCTAAAATGAAATTTTTAATTGAATAAAAAAAAAAGACACCAATTATCAAGTTATTAATATTTGTCCACAAGTACTGAAATGTAAGAAGATCTTAATAAATGTTTTAAAACAATTAATTAAAATTTTCATTAATAAAAAAGCCATAAAAATAAAAAAAACATAAATTGCGAATGGGCTACATTAATATTTTTAATACCCGTAATATAAAGCCAATAAAAGTTTTTCCAAAAATCTATGCATATAAAGCGCTAACATTCGTAATCTAGAAAAAGCTCTTATTACTTAATGTCGAATGGCAACAATCAAACATAAACAAAGCATCGTTCGAATTTCAGACTCTATTATTGAACATTTTTATAGCTGCATTTAATTCAGCACTTTGTCAGCTAATTAATGAATATGTAAAACATTATTAGGATACTCTTGAAAGAACTCATCAGCTGACTAAAAACTCCATTCAGTTGAAGAAGAGAGAGAGAGAGAGGAAAAAAAAAAAAAAAAAAAAAAAACGAAATCAAGAAATAGGTGTCATATAATAAGTTTATTTAAACGCGGAAATCGAATTATCCATCGACAGATGGGTAAACACTATGACTTACTCAAAGAAATTCGTAACCATATCTTTACAAACTGTCATTGACTTTTACATTATTTAAAAAAAAAACCCCTGCCATTTTAATGATATTAGTTTTATTTATGTACAGATTTTTCTTTATTTTTAATATTTTTTAATGTCATTCACAATCTATAACTATGAAAAGTTGAAATTAAATTTTACTGCTTTATGCAGCTTGTAAAACGAGGCTTTACCAGTGATCCTTTAAACAAAGTTGGAAATCCAGATTTATTTACTCATAATTACGCTATTTGAACAAAACGCAGAGCATGGCGATCGAGAACATCTGCAACTAGTGACTTTTAATGTTACGTGAAATTTGAATATATATGAAATAGATATGAATTCTGAAAGTGTATTTTCACTTTCGCTTTTATTTCTTAGTATATATGCTGTTCATTCGCCGATTTGAAAATCGTCCGCGCTTTTGCGCATGCATTAGAGTGCGTTTATTTAATCAAAATAGGGGTGAGAAAAAAGATAAAGAAATGTTTACATTTAACTACAAAGAAAACTCGGATAATTGGTGGACTTACAAAAAGAAAAGATTACGGATAACTCGTAATATTGCGGGAAAAAGATTCTAATTCACAATAAAATACTTAAGAACAATTTTTATTTACTGCAAGAGGCTTAAATATTAAACTGTGGTGAATAAATGGAAGATTTCTGTTCTTAACATTTAATGATTCACTTTTTTACAAAATAATGATAATTGTTAGGCCAAAACACTTTTTTTTTAAAAATTTGTTATTGAATTTTTGATAACATTTTGAAATTAACAACATTAAATAATTTCTGTCACATTTAGTGATATTATATAAAATATGCTTTACGCCACTCTCAAAAGCTTTTTTACCGCTTCAACTAACCATATAAACAATAAATAAGCGATTTTGCTTTAAAATAAAACAGTACAATCAGAAAAAACACGACACTCACATATACATAGGAAAGAAAACAAGATAAAAAAAGAGCGAAGAATTCCGGAAATGTGCTGGTCCTTTCGCGTCTTACTCCTTCGCGAGGTAAAGTTGTCGGAAAGTAGTAGTCTCGGGATACTGAAACAAACAATAATTTGTAGCAACTTTGAATCAACTGAATTCATTTTTTTCCAAACGTATTAAATTACAAAGCATTTTTTTGATAAAAATAACGTTCTATACTAATGGTTTAACAGTCTTAATATTTCGGTCGAACAAGCTGGATGCCAAAGCCGATAGTTATTAAAAATAAAGAATAAAGGTGAAATGTCAGAAAAAATAAAAGAGTAATTCAAAATTTCGAAGCACCGGAGTATTTATTAATTTTTTCATTTAAAAATTGTTTGTATCTATTCTATTATTTATTAAATATAGATAAATTATTGAAAATGGAAAGAAAAATGACACAAAAAGGAAATTTATATTATTGAAAAGGTAACATTTTAAATTTTAAGATAGCATAAAAACATTTATATTGGCATTACTGTTGGGAACGGTAAAATTTCTGTTAATCTGATTTATTGGAAATCGAGTTAAATTTTGCATTTTGAAAAATTGACATTATTCTCCTTCTTTTCTTCAATAATAAAGTTTGATTGAATATGGCCCAAATGTTTAGGAAAAGGCGTGAAATCCATTCACATACACTTCTTTTTTTTATTTTTAAAGTAGCTCTGGACTTCTGAATCACTCTGCAGTTGCAACCAAAGTAAAACTTCCTAAATAAAGCAACGAATAGATTTTCATTTATTGCAAAGTAATAAACCCATTTATCAGCTCCTGTGGATTCTTCTGTCAGTAATTCGATATAAACATTTATTGCCATTGAAAGCTATTAAGAATGATTCGATAAAAGGTAAAATTTCAATTTATTGAGCAAAGTTTATTGCTTCAAAATAATGCCATCCTCTTGAATTGCATTTTTTTCTTCAAACGCGTTATTAAATCGTATCTCTTTATGGTTTTCTTAAGCGAATTTTTTTGTATTGCACTAGCAGACTGAAAGCTATGTCGATGAACTAGTAGTTTTGTATGAGGAAATATGAAAAAATTTCCACAAAGTCGTTTCGAATAATAGCAGAAATCATTTGAAATCTTATTTTTTTCATCTTTTTTAATAGTAATTCGATGGTAACTAAAATGTTTTTAAGAGATGCATTATTATCTCTCTCTCGTATACGTGGTATGGAGAAAGTATAGTAATCGTCAAAAAATTTGAATTCGAGATTTTGACAAACGTTTCCACGTGATTCACGTTTCAGACCTCCCCCTTGAGTTCAAAAAACACATTTTTGGAAAATGTCTGTCTATATAGACAAAGATAACTGAAAAAACGTTTTGAGCTAGATGGATGAAATTTGGTTTACCCTCTTAACACCAAATTTGCAGATTTCTATCAAATTTTGGTAAAATCCGTTCAGAGGAAGTCTGTCTGTCCAGCTGTTCGAATATAAGTTAACATGATAACTACAAAACGAAGAAAGCCAGATTGATAAAATACGGTATATACATTTAATATCTATAGTGTAGATATTATCAAATCTTGAGCAAAATCGAATGTAGGGTTGGCCATCTGTTGGTCTGTACTTTCAGAAATATATAAACGCGATAGCTCAAAAACGCAATGAATTAAATACATTAAATTTGGTAAAGGAGTTTGTAACTACAAGTGCAGCTTTGCCTCAAAATTGGTTTTTTGTTTCAATCGATTGGGAAAACATGCTTGAAATACAAATTCGATTTTCGGATGCTATTAACTGCATGCTTGGGCTTAATCGCCGAATAATTCGCCAAGGATGACACGATAGATTCAGTAAAAATTCTCAATTCACGCCAAAAGTTAATATTTCGTCACTATTTTACGCCAGTGTCATGCAAGGCGTTCTCTGGGATAACATCGTTATTAGAGAGTACCCGAAAATTTTTGGGGGAGACCTCTCTCGCTGATTATGGTATAAAATCCACCAATTATATCACTGAATTATAAATGTTTTATATAAAATTCTTCACAAAAACTCTTTAATTATCTTTTTATTATCAATTTGACAAGTTGTTAATAATTTATTAATATAACTGAAGCAAATTTTCTTTTAAGAAAGGCTGTAAAGTTATCGAACTGCACATCCACTACTCTGACCTGCCCCATTTGTTGTTCCTTGTTTAACAATTACAGTCACAATTTCCTCTGTCTCTCTGATTTATGGTCACGTATAGATTTATTTTCAAAAGTCCTCTTCAAAATGTAGAATCTTACTCTCTGAATGTTTGTTATTCTAAAATTACTAAGTTTGATATTCGAAATAAGTGTAACTACACTTTTTACTAGTCAGAATGCCTTGAATGCGACAGGAACATCGTTATTTTTCCTGTAAAAGAGTTCGACGAGTAACGATCTGGTAAAGTTGTCATAACAATTAAAATGGTAGTTTAACCAAAAAATGCTTTATGAGCAGTTAGGTAGGCAAAACATTTCAAATTTATGCAAATTAATAGCACCGCAGCATCATTCCCTCCCTATCGGTCAAAATATGAACTTTTTTTTTTCTCTTCAGAAATCGAAATTGTATATTCAGAAGAATATTTATATAAAATTTATTAGTGATACAATTCTAGTTTTTGCACAGAAGATGCCTAAATAGTTTCTGTTTAAATTTGGACATCTTGTACATTGTGCATCGTATAGGAGGAAAAAAGAAATGAACTTTCCAGCACAGTGTGAAACAACGTACAGTTAAACATCATTTGCCGGCACAATTACGTTTCTCATATGACGAATGTCATTTTGTGAATATATTTCATTATTATGATACAGTTGTGTGTACATATGTGTGTGTGTGTGTGTGTGTGTGCGCGCGCGCGCGCTTTATTTTCATGCGTAGATGCAAATATTGTTTTATTTTTCCAGTCAGTGAAACCAGATTTTTGAAGTTCCGAATTTTTAATTTCCTAATTGTAGATTTAATTAACTATTTCATAATTCAAATGGCTCTAAATTTGAAAATAATAATTCTATGAATGTTTTTAATTGTTATATTATCACTGAAGAACATTAAAATAAGTTCCTTAAACAAGAAAATGCTTATAACTGTAGACAGTAGAAATTTTATGTTTATTGTAATTAGTTATATTACCTGTAGACAAAAAAAAAATTGTGAATTTTATTTAATAACATGTAAATTTTATTTTCAGATTAATATTTTAAATGGATATAAATAATTCCAGACTTTTTTTGTATGTGTCAGGAAAAGCGGATGCAGCCATTAAATCCCGTTAATTATTTATTTTATAATAAATTAGCTCTGTGTCCAATCTCCGTTTAGAAATACTCGTGTATAACAAGAAAAAAGCTAGAACGTCCAAAAAATTCCGAAAGATATTTTATTACATTTTTTTAAAATTACAGCCAGTCACTCCGTTACCACAGAACTAAGCCTTATAAACAGGATTATTGTGACTGGCTGTTATGCCCATTAACTATCCAACTTTCGCATAAGAAAACAACGGCCAACAAAAGTTTAAAGAATCTTCAAACTGTTGGTAAAAGACTAGAAATCTTTCCCATAATTTCTTTTAATATTTTTAAATTTCCAGGTTATTGTAATATTTTATTTAGATCATCATTATCCATAATGAGTTTTCTTGTAATTTCATTGAGTTGGACACATTCTGTTACGTAGTGCTGAACCGAGCATATTTCCCACATATATATGCATTGTCTTGCGTCCTTCCGAATCTGTAGAAAGGTATTTCTCTCAAAGTAGCTATCTATATAATTGTACCCAGTACAACTGTATGCTGTACAAATGTACATCTTTGCCGTCGTTCATACAAATATATGAATCTGATTACAAGCTTCCTTTTGCTATTGCAGTGGTTGCCTTATCACTTCTCGATGTCTTTTTTCCGAACTTGAGAATCATTACTATCTAACCAAACTTTCTATTTCTACCTAAATGTCTTGTTTTCATAGATAGTTTGACATGTGAAATGGCGCATTAATATTATCAAGCAACTGTGATGTGATCTTCCTAAGATCCAACATTAGCGTCTCACTTAATCATGCAGATCTTTAATTCATCAATTTCTGCTGCACTTTGCAATAGTTTTTTTGAAATGTCAGTTTCCTTTATTTTCTTCTGAAAAATGGTAATTTGTTCATGCGATGTAGACCGTCCTGATCTCTCATCATCCTCGATACTCTTTCGGCTTTATTTGAACAGTCGAAGATACTCGTAAACTTTCATTTGATTTTTTACTGCTTCATCGTGAACTGATTTAAATATTTGAAAAGTATCAGCTAACGATTTTCCTAACAATACACAAAATTTCTCATTTGAAATTTCTTCGAAATGTAACAACTTTTTCCAGTGATTTGATTTTTAAGCGTATGAAACCACAAAGTAAGTGCATACATAAATGTATTTGAATTGGGTAAAAATCTGTTCTGATTAGACAGTCGCATTATAGCTTCCGCTTTTTTTAAACTAGAGCCAGTCATCACTGAACTTAGTCCTATGAACAGGGATTATTGTGACTGGCTCTTATGCTCATTATCTGTCCAACTTTTGCATAGGAAAACAACGGCCAAGGAAAGTTCAAAGTTCAGTTATGCCATAGTTTATATTTGGACAATATTAAAACAGTTCTGAAATTTTCCGAATGTATTAAGCGCATTATCTAAATTATAATATTACAAGAGAAGCCAACGATATCTTTTGGCATCTTGCCAAACAACGAACAATTTGGCTGTAGCTAATATCACAGCAGTTCCTTAAGTAAAAACGATCGATCGTTCATTGGAAAAGAAAATATAACAAAGTATCGTTTATACGTTTCTCATTTATACTTCATTTCAATAAAGTAGTAATTTATTCATAAACATTGTCATAATAAAGTACTTCAATAAAATTGCAAATCTCTCATTATACGCCATTTTTAATACTACTGAAGAAGACAGGAATGGAAACTCTTGAGAACATGATATTCTTTTCAAGGAGTATGTGAATTGTGAGTGATAAGGAATCATCATTTCTTAATTATTCACAATTTATAAATTAATATAAAGCAAATTATCTACAGCTAATGTAAGCGATAATAAGAAACGAAAAATTTGGAGAAATTTTATCACTTACATTTAAATATGCTATAAACTCCATTCAAACATTTAGGACTTATTTTGTTTGACAAAACAGTACCAAAAAATCATTCAAGAATTTAATTTGATCCATGGTGCTAAATTTAATATTGGAGGACAATTAGCATGTCAAAAATGAAAGATATTTTTTGACTAAATGTTTACCCACATGCCCATAAATTACGTGAAATAAGAAATGTTTAATTTGCACTCAAGAAATACAATAAAGAAAATGCCTATTCTTACTATTATGTTAAATGTTAAAATTTAATTATTTATTTCAATATTATGTCATAACATTCTAGTAATATTTTTATAAATTTCAGAATTTTTATTTTTAAAAGAATATAGCATTACATTTGTAATAAGTTAAATTGTGATTAAAATTTCGAGTATGCACCTTTTCATTTATACGTTGTTTTTGAAAGACATATACTGCATTTCAACTTTAACATTTACACTTTTCATATATACGACAGAATTCAACAATTTAATTATAATAGTGGTTATAATTCATTCAGCAAAGTCTGGTAACACATCTAGCTCTACATCTACTGTCTACTCGTTGCAGAAGATATTTATTTTTATTTGCATAGTGCAAAATATGTTAAATTTTAAAACAGTTTTCATATTTTTAAACACATATACTTGTTTCTTTTAACTAAAATTATCGATTTAACATTTTTTATTATTATTAATAAGCTACATAAAAAATATTTATTTCAGTAGCGACCATAATAACCATATGCTTCACAACCATATGCACTAGAAATGACATTTCTGTCTCTACTGATATTTGGACTCTGTTTTTCTATTTGTGCATATAACTTGCATGGAAGCATCTACTTGTGCATATTACTCTCATTTGGGGGGGGGGGGGGGGATTTTATTGATCAAAGGTTGAAATAATTTATCGATAATTTTTTTTTTTTTTATTTTTTTTTTTTTTTTTTTTTAGTAGGGGGGGGGGTTTTGTGGGGGGGTGGGGGGGGGGGGGGGGGGGGGGGGGGGGGGATTGTATTGATCAAAGGTTGAAATAATTCGTCGTAATTTTCATTTTATATAATTTATTCTGTAATTGTTATATTTTTCTGTTCACCATGACGTAATTTTGTATTTCTGCTGTTTGCGTCTGTCAATAGTTTATTATTTTATATTATTAATTACTACACATACATTTTTTTTATAAATGATCTAATTAAATATATCCAACACTAACTAAATCTACAAGGGGTTAAAGCATGGAAATTGAGGAACATGAATTGGCAGAAAAAGTTTACGGGCTTTCTCCTCTGAACAGACATTATTCCGTAATTGCGTGCTTCGGTAATTTTCCACTGCGATTAGAATGTTTGCTGGCGTCCCACTTCCTCTGAAACAAAAAACACAAGAATGGCCTGTTTCCTTTGAAAGTCCTCCAGGTAGCTTAACTACCATCATATTTGGAAGCTAAGTCAGACTTCAGGTGTTGATTTTTCAGTTCTCCAACATCATATGAATAAATCTTAATATATAGCATAGTATTTAATAAATCTCTCAGAAATAACATCACAAACTGATTACTTCGACCCGTCGGAAGACATACGGAAAAACTAGAATGACTGGACCGCCGCAACAGTAACACTGGCGGGAATTGTGGTTGAATCCTAATGGCCAGCACCGGCCACGGTATAACCCTTCCCTAAGGAAGTACGTGTCGTCATTGCCAGACACCCACCTTTTGACACAAAGGTGGCGAGAACCAACCACCATACCGGAAGAAGCTTCTCATCCTCAATTACGAAGTACCCCCCCCCACACACACACGTGGGATTTCAGAAATAACATATCGGAACCACCCAAAATATTATGTAAATGAATCATATGAAGGTCTATTACGTAAGTAATGCAGCATCCGATCTTGCAATTCGCGACACCTTACCTTCGGTTTCTTTTCCCCCGAAATTTTTTAGATGCTACGAATTGAATTTTATGGCTGATGTTAATTGATATTGTAAATGATTAATTTGAAATTGAATAAAGACTCGAACATTCGTTCCCATTATATCACTTAGTTTTAAGTTCATGAATGGTTATTTTATATAGTGTTAAAGTATTTTTGATCTGGAACGTCTTCTAATTTCTTTCAACTTTTCTGCAGCTGGAAAATACTGTGGACAAAGTCTACAAATCTCTGAATGACAGGCGAAACGAGGAGCTGAAAGCTAAGAAGATCAGCTATGCTTGCGCCCGCGAGAACGAAAGAATGCAAGAGCAGGCTCTTGATTGCAAACTCAACAAAGGCAAGCTCCTCACAGAAAAGGACATCCACAAAGTGAGCATTATAGTGTAGTGGTGATTAGTTCTAATTAGTTGGAAACCTGTAAATATTTTCTCACGACATTATTATACTAGTGCATTTTTGCTTTGCTTACACCTATTTAATCTTTTAGGTTAGGCTTAGTTCTAATTAATAAAGATCCAAAATTCTTGTTTGAATATGGTTTAATTAATCAGAAATTGTTTATTTTATCAAATTACTATCGTTCCATTTATGCTATGCATAGTCCTAATTACTAGATGGCACGTTGTTCTAATCAACGTAGTGTTAATTCCAGTTGATTCATGGTTCTAATTAGCTTGAAATACTATGTTTCATTACTTTCTTATATTCCATCTTTAAATAGAGCTAGTGGTTTTAAGTTTATTACACTTTTTAAATTAAAACTGATAATAAAAAAAAACTAATTCGGCATTGAAAACTTATAAGCAATGAAGTATCCTTTTTTGGTTGGAAAAGCTATAATTGCGATCATTTTTTATACTGCATTGATTGTTTAAAAAGACCAAATTTTAATATAGTTATTCACAATATTTTCAAAACCTCTAGAACCATCTTAGTTCTATAATTTATTCAGTTAAAGTTTTTTAAACGTAGAAAAGCATTTCTATTTATATGATTTAATATTTTCTTTTAGCTCTTTCATCAACTAGCTGGTTTATTCAAATAATTCTAATTTGAATTACAATAATTACAGAGTTATTTAATTATAACACATAAATGAATAGAAAAAATTAAATATTGCTGGCATTTTTTACTGAAAATAAAGATTAAAATTGCCACTTTTTTACAGAAGTGTTCAAATTTAGGAATTAAATAACGTTTTAAAATGATTTTGCTATGTCTTGAATTGCATTTGTATCCTTAGTTAACTCTGAAATTTAGCGCACCCCAATAAAACGACCAAAGTAGTCTTCATTTTTTTTTTGACAGAAAAATAATTTTAAACTCTTTTTTGTTATGTACTTTTTGATTAAACGAATTATTAATAAAAGCATAAATGTATACAAACAGGGAGCTATAAAGTATGAATTTGTGCGTTCTTCAGTTTTTTATCTTTACATTCTCTTTTCTTAAATCTTCTGAAACCTATATTGGACATATATCCAAATAATATTTGAATAATTTTGCTTTAGCTTAATATGGCGAAAAGGTTAAATTTTTTACTCTCAAGCTATTTACAGAAATGAATTTCTAAAGTATGTCTGTGACGTTTCAGTTGGTAATTTTGACAGAGATAAGTTTTTGTCTCTTTTCATATTCAGCTGACCAATTATGAATGAAGTCATTATATCATGTTGAGAAATGAGATGAAGCCATGGTAGCAGACAAGCATAGCACATTAAATCATTATTAAATCTATCTAGCGAACGAGCTATCATTAAGAATAACAGATAACTAATTAAGACTACTAATATCTTTTCCATTTTCAGTTGGAAGCTAAAAAGCGAAAAGCGGAAGAATTACTGACGAGAGCCGACATCGATTACTACAATTCCTGTATAAAAGCTGAGAGGACGAGGCAAGATTGGGAGACGTCCTTGTACAGAGCTAACCTCGCCTTCCAACAACTGGAGGAAGAGCGTCTCAACAGCATGCACGATTTTGTACAGAAATATACGAACCACTACAGCCAAATGGGACCTGCCTTAACACAAGTTCGTTCTTCACTTTCCACATCAAACTGCTCCTTTGTTTTTAAAGTGAAAAATGCATGTACTTTCTTGATATTGATTCAGATTTTCTGTTTATTATTCAGTAATATTAGAATTTTTTTTTATTGTCTTTAGATAATAAATTGTTATTTTTATGTCGCGGGAATTTTCAAAGCTTTAAATGTTTCTTACTCATATTTGGAATTAGAAATTTGCCGTGAGGAAAAATTACATTTTTTTTTTGTACTTCTTGGAGTTTGCAGTATGTCTGCTTTAGATAAAATACGTAATGGAAAGAGTACAGGAGCAAATTTCGGAATCCTATTATTTTAAGTTGCATAGATTATGCTTTAAAATATTAATATAGTCTAAGGAAACAAATAAAATTGCATGTAAAGGATAAACGTATCACATTGTTGAAATTAAAACGAAGAATTATCACAAAGAGAACGAAAGATGATTGCTGCATTTTCACAAAATGCAATTATTAATCCAAAGTTCACCAGTGGACTTTTAGTCCTAGAATCCAAGATTATTTTTAAAATGTTTTAAAAGATTTTCTAGAACATGGGATAGTAGTACCCTTTTTTATTTTAGTAAATGTTAATTTTTTGTAGTGTTTAAAATTTTTCAAAGGATATACTTTTCGATTTTTTTTCTTTGCCAAATAATCTAAGACAGATATAGAAACATCATTCGCCAAATGCATGTTAATCCTTTTTCTTTGTTTGAATAACATCCATATGAAGACTATCTTTAGCATCTCAATAAACATTACAAAAACAAACCAATGGTTTGAAATGAAAATAATTTTACAATTCATTAAAGGCCTTATTCTCCCAACAAATAGTGCTTACTTGAAAATTCTAAAAACGACTTTCCATATTACACCCTTTACATAACAGTATACCGTAGATATATACGAATAAATAAATATATCATAGATAAATAACGTCTTCCAATTTTTAATTCCTTGTTGGGATTTCATTGCAATTTGATTTTTCAAGGCTATTATTGTGCTTACTTATTCCATCCCATACTTTTGTCCATAAAATCGACATTGACTGATTAGTTATATTTGCTATGTATTTCTGCCCATTTATATGAAGTAAAGATATGCTTCGAAATTTCCATTACCCGATGAAGCCTCTATGCTCTACCTTATTATCACAAAATACCCCATAACATTATTACGATATCTTCATGATAATGTCCGACATTCAGAATATTGAACATCGTAGAGAAATCATACAATATCTTGTGTTAATAGAGTAGAGTTAAAGTTCCGATCCGGCAAACAGTTCGGAGTACGAATAAATTGAGAAAATATTCTTTAGGAACAATTTTTAGTATTCAAACACTTGTTCGGGTCACAAATAAAAAAATGGTACAGTAAAGAAATCAATTGACATTGGTCGGATTCTTTAACGCTAAATAATGTAGAGTATAGAGCCTCATTAAAAAAAATGCGCCTCTTTATATATATATATATATATTATTATATAAATAGAAAATTGTAAGTAACAATATAATTATATTTTCAGGGGTCTCTGGAACAATAAAAAAAAACGTACAGAAATTTTTTTGGAAAAATCTAACAGTTAACGGACAATACCATCTTGGAATGAATTGTATTTATTAATCGATCACTCTATGTAAATAAATAAAAATTAATACGCTAATCATGCTAATGAATATCGTGTTCATTTTTAATTCTTAGATCGTTTTTGAATATAATATGCACACTAATCGATCACCCATGTTATGTTCACTAGTCGTAAATAAATAAATAAAAAAAATTATCTAAAAATCATGAATTATCGTGTTTATTTATAATTCTAATGAACTAATTAGCAAAACATTTAATTATAATTTAGGAATATATAGAAATGCATTATTTTTCTTTTCAGTGTTCCGAGAGACTAAAAATTACAGTGAATTCCGTAGAGGTTTCTGCCGACATACAGAAGCTTATTGAAACAAGAGGAACTGGGCAAAACGTACCAGAACAATTCTTACCGGATTTTTATGTAAGAATTGGAGCTTAACTTATTCGAATTTAATTAATTATTTCAAATGTATGTACTTGAATCTATATAAATAATTTGAAATATTAATTGTGTATAATTACTTCATTTTTTGTAATTGTATAATATTATTATAACTGATTATAACTTCATAAATATTTTTTATTTTATATCATTATATTTATATCAGTATTGTATTTTATAACATCTTTATTAGCATTACTGTTTTGAATAACTCTATTAATTTTTCAAGACGCTCTGAACTGCGCTTTTAAAAAGAATCTTTATTAAGGCTTGTGATGGAAGACATTAAGTAATAATTGAGTAAATTTTATAAACATCACTAATACACTTCACAATGTTCAAAACCTTTCTGTTTTTAAAAATCAAATTAAAAAAACTGAAAGAAGATCTTCCAGAAGTTTGCATAATATAAATACAACATCCTTTTACTCGCTATTTTTCTTTTTCCCCCATAATCATAATCCTTTTTCAGGCTGAGAACTTGAGCTACGAGATGAAGAAAGAGAGACGGAAAGAAATTCTGCAAAGGTTTCTGTCCCTTCTGAAGCACGATTTGGAACTCGAGAGGAAAGGCAAACAGGGCGTTGAAAATTTGGCTAAAGTCTTCCAAGAGACGCCCACTTTCGGAGACGCCGATGCTCAGCAAGATGTCTTTGAAAAGCTGCAACACGTAAGAAGAGTGTTTTCTTTCATGTAATTGAGTTTAATTATATGTCACATGTTTCGAAGCTACAAGAAGTCAATTTAGGGTGCATCTCATAATTTTGAATTGTAGTCACTTGACGAAGATAAAACCGAAACCATTTTCTCCCTTCTCCAAACTTTCTTGCCAACCCAAACAGAAAACATTTGCTATTAGTGTCTTCCAAGTCTAACGTGCACTAGGCCTCTAAACTGCTTTAACTACGGCAAATTCGGCTGTTGAACAACTGAAGTTCCCAAGGCCAACACTTTATCACCACAACTCCATTAGAAAAAGCAGAAAAGAATGTGAAGAATCTGAATTCTTTAAATTATTGATTTAATGTATATAAAGACTATGCTGAGGATGAGGATGGCACTTCAGCATATTGTTAAGAAAATCGACGAATGAGGATGAGGTGCATTTAATCCAAACTGGATAATGGAAAAGGTTACTTCGTTTCACGAATATACCAGAAAACATAGGACACAGATAATCAAAATACAACTAAGATATACTGCACTTTTAGAAATTAGCAACACAGCAAATTAAACAATAGTAGCGGTACTATCAATAGTGCTCACCGATACATCTTCATCAGCTCGTTTTAAGGATAGAGAGATTAACTCTTTTAGGCATCTCGAATTTATATAGCTTTTCGATAGTTCGTGGTATCACATGGACTCTTGAAGAATTTTCAGATTTCGGTTTCGAAGAGAGATAGGGCCATTGTTCTTGCATTTTCCAGAATCTTCATTTGAAGCTACGGTTGGAAGTCAATAGCTCATCACCCATTAAATTTATCATTCTTACCATAACACTAACATAGCAATGGTATCTTTGCTTGCAATAAGGAATTTAATGTGTACCATACCTTTGTAATTGATACATCTTCATTGGAATTGGATCTTGAACTAGCAATTCAATATTCGACATCCATATCTGGTTTCAACAACTCTTTCATAGGCCGCGGTGGCTTGGTAAGGTTTCGGCTTGTGAGCCGTAGGGTTTCAGATTCGAGACCCTATTCCACCGAAGAACCGTTGTGTAAGGGGGTCTGTTGTATGTTAAGTTCGTCAGGGCCAATCGTCCTCCCATAGGTGTGATGTGGAGGGGGGGGGGGTGCCAACTCAGGTGTCGTTCTCGTCATCTGACCGTGGTTCAAAATGACGAGGTCCGTCCCAAAATAACTCTAGTGTTGCTTTAAAACGGGACATTAATGTAACTAAACAAACAAAATCAACAACTCTTTTCTAAAAATTACTAGTAGTTAACAAGGACATTATTCTAAATTAATACTGGAATGCATGCCTTTCCATTAAAATCCATTTCCTTTGTTAATAAAAATATATTGTGCCTATGATTTTACTGATAAACAGTGGAGATTATTACTACCCTTTGCATTTTTTATTTACTAAAGAATTTCATTGAGTCAGTTCTCTTGACCAAGCCTTTCATCCTAATAATAACTAACTTACTGGAATAATCATTCAGAATTTTTACAAAAAAAAAAAAAAAAATTACAAATGTATAGGTATTTATTAAAAATGCTCTAAAGCTTTTTTGAAATTGCAGTGGAATATTGGGATACGAATGTATCCGAAACTGGTAGAAGGAGATAGGTTTTTAAAATCAAGCTACTCAACAGCATTGTTACGATACTTTCATGTTGTTGAACAACATTCTCAATATTGAAAAATATCGTGAATATATTATACTGAATGCAAAAAGTTTTAAAAATGTAAAGACAATGAATTTTAATGTAAAGCAACATATCCGAAAACAATATATTACCGAATTTATTTCACAAATACTTGAAACGAAAAAAAAAAAAAAAAAAAAAAAAAAAAAAATATTTAAAAAATAACATAAAAAGGCAAATTTAATGCTTAAATAATAGTTCGCATCCTTAGTTTTGAAGAAGGAAATAAGTTTTAAGATTTTGTAAGCATTACTACTGTTTCTAGTAGATTTTTCAACTAGTATTTAAAATTCCTTTTTGGTAATTTTGATTTGAGTCATCACATGGAAATGCATGAAAAAATTAAATGTACAGCGTTTTGGTGGTTGAAATTATAATTGTTGCAGAAAGATTTTCAAATGATAAAAATTGTCGAAACAAAAAAGTTTAGTTTTGTTAAAAAAATAATTTTTTTTTCTTGGGAAAAAAAATTAAATGTATAGGAACTAAATTTAAGTATATCTAGTTCATTTAAGGAAAGGACACTGTTTGCTATCCTGCCCCTTTCTAATAAGGAAATGTCCCAAACTTTTTCAGAATTAAAATGAAAAAAATTCAAGAGTTCAAATAGCGATTTTTACATACATTTCTAGGAATTTTGAGTATATTTTTACAAAAATTTATTGCTCAGCATAAATTTTCATTTGTGACAAAATTACTAAAAAAGAGGGAAAAAATCTTTTATAAAAATTAGAAAATTTAAATAAAGTCTTAGTACTTTTTTTTTTGTTAATAGATGAGGGCCATGCTCACCTACCTAGAGGCCACAAGATTTAAGATGCAATGCACTCTTGCTGAATTGGATGGACGCAATAAACCTACACATCCTTTAATTAATCATATGGAAGTTAAAAACAAACAGGTAAGATTTCATGCATTTATAAACAAATATGATTAAGTTAAAATGTTCAATAAATTTAGATAGATACCTTATCAAAACCATCTTAAAAATTTTAAATGATATAATACAAACAATTCCATTTTAACCTCTGTATTTTTTTATTTATTATATGGTGCATAATATAGTAATTATAGAATTCTTATTATGTAAGGGAAAAAATGCTTTGTATTTATTACAGGGAATGAATCAAACCATTCTAAAAATCCCTCATTGGGTAAGGATGGAGAGGCGAAATTCTGGCAGCAGTGGTTCTGGGTCAAATGACTCCCATGACATTGACATATCACAAGTACAAGGTAATTTCTTTGATTTTTTTAATATGCACTTTTAAAGATATATCTATGCAGAATGCCAATAAGTAAATCTTTTTAATTTTTTATAAAAGATTGGTGTAAAATTAAGTTTACAATAAAACAAGTTTCAGTGTAATTATCAATGTGCAAAAATTGTTTTCTACAAATTACTTACTATCTTGTTTATCACTCAAATAGCTCTTTATGATAGATAGATGATTAAAAAAAAATTTTGTATAAAGAAAAACTTAATGATGGGTAATGGACAATTACTGATAATAATACTTTTTGCTTATCTACTCCTAAACATTAAAAAAAGGTTAATATATTTTGTCTATAAATCTTGTATGAAAGACACACAGAATTTCAATTATCCAAGAAATTAATTGTCATACATGGGGAAAAAAAGCATTTCTGTTGATACAATCATGTTTTAATAAAATAATAGATAAAAATATACTTGAATTATATATGCTTCATGATGCTACTGTCAAAAATAGTACGAGTTACTGTTCATTTCAAAAAGCCACTTCCACTCTTTTTGGATATTTTCATTCTTTAGAAGGATAAGCAAGAAGAAAACTTTTTAAGCACTGAAATGTAAATGTCCATTCTCAAAAATTTGATTTGTAATATTTTTTTAAGTACTTCAAATTTATGATGAATTTATAAATCGCAATAAAATGTTCATATTTATTGCTTAACAAAATCATCTTCAAAATTTCATTTCATCCCTATTAGGTAAAATGAAAGATGATTAGGCAAATGGAGGAAAATACAGAGGATTTTGTTCTTAAAAACTGACAATAAATATAACTTGCACAGCATTTAACAAATTTTTTTTTTATACATGTGTACATCATTCTCGACAGCTAATAATATTAAATTGAATAGAATGAACTTAGCATTAAAATTGGATTTAAGAAATTCATACAGCATTTTGATTTGAACTCTTTAATGACATATTGGCATATAAATATGAAGCTAAATTAATTTTGCATTTAATTTCATCATTAGTAAACCCAGCAATTAAAAGGAATAAATATTTAGTAAATCATAATAAACCACTACAACGAAATATAGCAAAAGAATTTTACTACTATGAATGGCAATTTATTAATGGTTTAGATGCTTTCTAAAAATAATTTATTAATTTTTTTAAATGGGTTACTAATTTAAAATTAAAAAAAAAGCGATTTTCATAAATGGCTGGAACAATCTAAAAACTTATTCATTTTACAGAGAATTTAATGTTTTAACCAGTAACAAATTATGGAATCTTTTAAATGTATTTAAGCAATTTAGATGAATACTTTTTTAATGTGATGTTTACTTTCTTTTATTTCAAAAGATGCACCAGATGACCTATATGCCAATGTACCGGCTCGTTCGAATGGTGTATCTTCAATGACACAGTGCCGGGCATTATATGAATATGAAGCTAAATTAAGTGATGAACTCTCTCTTCAGCCAGGTAATTTTTATACCAATACTCTTAAATAAAGACTTAATTTTTTTTTATCAACAAAGTATCCACCAGGCTTCAAAATAAAAATATGTTCTTATAATTTTTTTTTTCTCTAAACATCTCGTTTTAAACTTAATTTTTAATTTTCAGAAATCAACAAACAAAAACTTGTTTGCTAATATCATTACATTAAACCTTAAGAATTTTTTCTATAACTGCTATAAGAAGCCTTGGATACCTTATTTTAAAAAGTTTTAGTGGAGCATATATACTTCCACACACTCTAATTTGGTCCTCTGTGGAAATATATATATATTTGAAAATAGGAATTTGAAATTCATAAATTTATTAAGATATATATACATTTAATATAAGTATATAAAAAGTAAACTTTCAGAATTAAAAATTTTAATACAAATACAAAAAATATAGTTTTTTCTCTTTTTTTCTACTTCTCTAATCGGGTAGAACCCTGTTTCATAAGTTAAAATAATACATGCAATCAGTGACGAAATGTAGAAAGCTTTGAGGAATCTCATCAAAGATTTTTAAAAAAAATATAGTAGATGTTTCTAGATTTTATTCAAAGAACATCACAAATTTTAGAGCAGCTATTTGATTTCAAGCTAGAATTATGAAAAATATCAATTTTTAGCATTTGAAATTAGTTAGAATCTTATTAAATATTTAAATAAGTTTAATAATACACCATGGATTTTTCCTATGCTTTCAAATTAAAAATTGTCACTCACAATAAAGTTTTTTTCTTTTTGTTTTATTCAATATTGTTTAAAAAATATTTGTCTAAAATTATAGAAGAAAATTTTCTTACTCCTGATTTGAATTCTTCAAATTTGTTTTTCAAAACACTTTTTTATCAATAAATGCCACAATTCTTGACTTACATATATATTTTTTCATAGGTGATATCATTATTTTAGTACAAAAGACAGAAGACGGCTGGTGGCAAGGAGAGCTTAACGGGAATGTGGGAGTTTTCCCATCCACTTACGTTGAAGAACTATAGATTTATTATTGAAGTATTTCTTTTTATAGGGAATCAAAATACATTAAGTGCAATTCTTATTACCAAAAGACTGACAAATGCAGTAAACAGGTAAATTAATTTTTAACCCTGTGAAACTGACCAAAATATTTGTAGCTTGATTTATCATTGCATGCCATTGAATTTTTTTTCACATCTTCTGGTTATTAAGAAAATCTGGAAGAATTATAAGTCATTTTCTTCATGTTATCAAAAATAGAATTTTGTGAAAATTTATTGCTTAGAAATGATGAATGGTTATTATCACTTTATATTTTAAAGAGAATAATCATCAAACCTTTGTTTCAGTGCCTGTAACAGAAGTTATTAGATTCGTTCTTATCATAAACTATTCATATTTCTAAAATTTCATCATATACAAATCGGACTTAAAATTACTCAAAACATAAATCAGAACAAAGTAAATAAGAATTTGCTATTATTTTTATGCATTGAAAAAGTTGAACTTATGGAAAATTTTATATTATTGGTTTTAATGTTATGCATGCCTTCAACAAATCTAGACATATCAATCTTTTTAATACAAACAAATATATGAATAAGATATTTTTAATATTAGCATATATTTGATATAAATGCAATTCTTTAAGTTGATAATAATGTGGTAGCTTCTGTTTTTATAATAATCTACATACAATATCAATGAATTAGTGATCCACAATGAATTGGAATACATATGTCTTACTTGTATATTTCTAAATCTCTTGTAATTTCTGATATACTTATTTAGAGAAGTATTGTTGTATTTTGCCATACTGATGTAAAAGTTGTTCCTATATAGTTCATTTGTAAATACAAAGAATTGAAAATGTTGAATTATTTTTAAGTTATATTGTACATTTGTATATATTACTGAAGTTTCCCATTCAGAATCACGAAAAAAATGATGAATAAAGTAATGGTTTAAAACAGCCTGTATTTTTTTCTTTCAATTGTACTCAAACAACTGAAAAACCAAACATTGAAAAATAACTCGGGAAGAAAAGCATGCTAAAAAATATATTTATTTAAAAATAAAAAAAGATAATTTTGTTTTTATAACAAAACATAAAGTTTCAAAATTTTCAAATGAAAACATAACTTATTTAATCTTAATTTTCTAATAAGTAAGTGGATTAATATACTTCAAGTTCCAAACAATCACCTGAAATGAAAAATAAAATTACTATTCTAATTAGTACCAATATAAAAAAATCCAAACAATGACTTAACGTACATTATACAAACATGTTTAAACTCCAGGCATACTGCAATGCAATGAAGAAAATTCCCGTGATCATAAAAATAATAAAAATTTATTATGATTAATGTAAATGTATAATATAATTATTACCATAACTTGACTAGGGTGCAATGTGTGATCAATTAGTAGCAGTATTGGCATGCAAGCATATTATAGGATTGTTGATATTTTTAGATGGATTTAATACATCTCCTGCTAAATTACTCTCAAATTACATTGACAGAAAATGTGTGAATATCTATAAAAAAACTATGGTTTCTTTAATGAATCAGAGGAATAGTGATTTGAAATGAGGCAGAATAAATTTAAAAGAAACCACTTACATAGGTGATAAATCTCTGGAAATATTTTTAAAAAAGGGGAGGGGCAACAAAGTGTTATGAATGCGAAAAAAAAAATTAAAGAAGACAATTTTGTACAATGTTATACACAAAACAAATTAAAAAATTACCATGCTTTAACATTTTTCAATTATTTACACCTTTTTGTTGATCCCCTCATATTTCTTAAAAATGCTCTGGATACAGCCAATATTAAAATGTATTAATGTATGTATTAAATGTATTATAATCATCTTTATGTTCATGAAATGATCTGTTTTGCACCAGATAGTTTGAATGGAGGCGGGGGAATCAAAGCAAAATAGCACTGTAATCAATAAAAAAATTCTTGGATTATCTCTGGAGGGGAATGAAAATTTCAATAATCATTATAGACTTGAAAGACAGAGGACATAAGAAATATGGGATGGCAAGATAAATTTGTTTTTGATCACACATTTCAAAAAAAAAACATCCACATGAAAAAAAATAATAATAATAAAAATACTTTAACATAACGTAAAATTTCTTTTTTTAAAAATGATTAATGCAGTTGGACCAAAATGTATTAGTTCAAAGAAAGTTGGATAAATAAATTAATAACTCATAAACATTTATGGGTCATTCAAATATGATTAACATAAGAAAATTCTAGAAGCTGTGTGTGCTTTAATTCTTTTGGTTGTACTATTTTTTATTTTATTTTTTGAGTAAAATTAAGGAGGTTTCTTGACCAAGAGCATTCCTTTTTCTTTGTTTTTTCTTTTTAAATAAATAAAATTATTTTCCTAAATTGTATTTTCTTCACGACAATACTGTTAAAATAAGGGCAAGTATTGCTAAAAGCAGTCATATTGAGTACCACCATTAGTAAGAATATAAATATTAGTTCAAATAAGGTTGAATTGATTAATTACTTGAATTAAAAAGGCACACAATTGCAAGAACAGGTCTTCATACAAAGTTTATATTAATTTATTTAACTGCAGATAAAACTTTGCCAAATACAAAAAAAAAAAAAAAAGATGTGGTTGATTAAAAAATATGTTGTATAAAATTACTGATTTATATTTGCATTTCAATTGGTGGCCACTGCATGTAATAATGTTAAAGAATATAAATTGACAATTGCTGGAATACAAGGCAAACTTGCTAAATCATATATAAACAAAAGATATAGTTAAAGGGTTAAATAGGAATTAATAAGATAACTGTAATCAGTGCAATTATAAATTCATAAAGATAAGGCACTAAATATGCAGTAAGTGGAAAAAATCAAATATTATGCAAAAGCCTATTAAAAATTGAATATTATGCAAGGTTAATTTGCAAACCTTATGTCTAATTTAAATTGTAATGCTTTCATTTATTTATAGAATGTAAACAAATAAATTAGTTATTTTGACATTATATTGATACTGCAAATCAAAATAAGTTAATTAAATCTTACCTTTTGATTGAAATTTTATTCAAATTTTAAGCATTTCCAATCCAAGATCTGACTGTCTTATCATTCCAAACAAATTCTCCACGAGGTGATTTGACATCAGGTGGCAGCAGGGCCAAATAAACAGGAGCTTCAGCCCCTGTGCAATAGAAAATAATTATTAGTTAAGAGTAGTATATAATTAATCATGATTTAGTGTAATCTATAATGAAACTTTTATTTATTTGTATTTTTTATTTAAAACTGCACAGTAAGGGAATAAAAATACTGAACTTTTTCTATCTCAGCAAATGACTCTCAGTCACCATTAACTTTAAAGGGTCAATTCGGCAAAAAATTCTTCGAGTGCAGAGTTAATAAATCACATGCTATCTATGTCAAAAAATAATGTAAAATGTAATGTACACATTAGCATATTTTACCTTGATCAGGTGTCAAGACACCTTTGTGACTTGTCATATCTGTATCTACGTATCCAGGATGAACCTAAGAAACAAAATAAAGCATTTTATTAAAACAAGCAAGCAATGCATATTACAAGACATAGACATGGAATTTGATATATACAAATTTGAGCGTTAAAATATACATTATAAATTCAGGGCCAAATTATTAAATAGATAAATTAAGAAATTATGGAAGACCCGTATACCTTTTTATATATTCTGTTGTATTCTCAGAGTAATCTAATTTTGTGCTTTTAATTAATTTACAAAGACATATTCACTTTAAAATAAAGTATTGCTTAAATTTCAGAAAATTTGCAGGTGACTAGTGCTGTGCCGATTTCCATTATATATATATATATAAATATTTGAAAAATTGCTTTATTGATATCAATTTTTGAAAAATACCTTGATACACGGTATCATGACTGGGAAACACGATAAACAGTGATGCAATAAATAGATAAACAATATTCATCTTAATTTTCAGTTAGTATTTATTTTTGGTTGCTCTTCATTTTTTTCCCAGCTTTGTACATAATTTCTGTTAATATTTCTATAACTGCTGTCATATTTTAACATATAAAAATAATTGCTTTAAGCATGTTTAGGCTATTCCCTAAACTGAAAGATATAAGCAACAGTTTATTTAAATATAATAAATCAATTGTGTATATTTTATTTTCATATGTATTTACAATTCATGTAAATTTTATATGCTTTATTTATTTTAAACATGCGAATATCTTTCAGAAATAATGATAAAGCAATTTTGTTATAATTTTTAATACCTTAATGAATTAAATTAAAAAAATCACACAAATAACTGAACTCTAAATGCAACTCTTCAGCAATAGACACTAAACATTATTTAATTTTAAATACATTTATACAGCATTTATCCAATTGATTAATTCAAATATTATGGTTGAATTAAGTAAGATATTATTTATTATTGTCATTAAAATGTATATTTATTAAAATTTATAATTCAGAATAGATGTATATTGATATATTTGAGAATTGCCATCATTTTCCAAGCATTTTATTGGTTTAATTCTTTCTACAGTTTTTTTTATAAATCTACATTTTGTAAAGCATTCCAAAAATTTACTTATGCACATATATGTTGTTAAGCAAAAAACTAAATGTATTATAAAATTCAAATTAAAAGGAAGACTTTTTAAAAATTTTTTTTAGTTCTAATGATTTTTTTTAACTCTGAAAAGTCTTACTTTACAATAATAAATTTTTTACCGTTAAAATTGGCATTTTTAAAAATCTTTGTATCATTGCCCTAGGCAACCAAGAGGACGGTGGCTGCAACTCAATATGCATACATCACTTTAGTGAATAAATTTCAAATTAAAATGCCGCTTCTTTTAGTCAGTAATACAACTATTATATCTTATAATGCACAATTAACAACTAAAATTAATTAACAACTAACAATTTGGGAAAAAAAAAAGCTTTGCTCAAAATTAATACTACTGATAACTTTCTAAATTCTATCTTTTATATATAGAGATAAATATAAAAACAACAGTGCAAAACTAAATGTTCAGTAGTAAATTGGAATTAAAAATTTTAACATAAGTCTGAAGCTACATGAGATTTCAGACAATCTGGAGTAATAAAATACTACAACAATCTTTGAAGTTTTGCAGATCTCCCCAGAATAATACACAAGGGAGATTAGTATTAGCAATTTGAATGCATGACAGAATTATAATGCGAAAGCTTAATCGTCAGCTATAATATCCTTTCTACATATATAACATATGTTATGCAGTTGTACTAACATGAGATTTTTGTATTGTTGATGTGTTTTAACACATGTGAACTAAAACTTTATGTAATTGCCCTTTTTGTGAAAAGAAATCTCTTCCCTTCCGCTTTCAGAGGACAAGAATGAATAATGGAAAAGAAAACACTCGCTTCAAAACCAGTTTGAATCTGTGATAGGTCTTGAAACACCTTCTGACACTTAAACACTTAACAAAATTTTGAACTTCCAATAAAGATGGAATTTTCATGACTACTAAGAATCAATCAGGGTTGGATTTATGACTGGATTTTAAGGCATTGTTTTGTATATAAGTAGGAAGTATATTGGTACTTTAAATTTTTAATTTGCATGCTTTTCTGTAGCATGCACTCTTATATTTTCAAAAATGTACATACAGAATAAATATTTTGAAGATTATTTTTAAAGATGGAATGATTCACTTTCATTTAAATATTTGCAATTAGTTTTGTATTCTTAAAGTCATTTTATTTAAAATTACTTAAAAAAATATTTACAGCAAGATACTGAAACCAACTATTTTGAAACAAACTTGCAATGGAATGTTTTATCATTCTATGTAATACTTAATAATAAATATCTTGTGTTGGATGGAACCCCCAAAATTTATATTAGTAAAGGAGCCCTAGAGAGCTTAATTCGTACTTGAACACAAGGAATGATCAAATTAAATGGAATTCAATTTCAATCTATTCAATATATATACATTTAATCCAAAATAAAATAAATCAAAACAAATTAACATCTTAATCATAATTTGCATAGGAGTGATATTTTTAATCCAATTATATTTAAAGTAACATAATGAACTTTTTGTTCAGATTCCAATTGGTTTCTATCTAACCAGTAAAATAATTCCTCATAGAATTCATTTTTATCAATAAATTAGAACAACTAGAATTACATTTATCAAAATTCTATTATGTTATTTGATGAATTAATATTTTAAAGAAAACAAGAAATAATGGGTAATTGTAGTTTACACTAGCAGTATTTTTATATATTAGAAATATATCAATTGAGATAAAAATTCTTAGTGATATTTTTTTTAATATCAAATTTTCTTTAAATGAAAAACAACGGATTTAAATTTCCTCTTGGATTATATTAGAAGTAATAATCAAAATTGAGGGAAAACAAGAAATTGATGCTTAATTTGCAAGAAAAATGAATAAAGATGAAATATAAAGCAAGAAACTTACAGCATTAACAACAATATCAGGACGTGGATCTTCAAGAAACTTCCGATGCTGTATAAAAGTAAGCGCATTCACACCAATCTTTGAAATAGAATATGCTCGATTTCCCCAACCTTTCTTTTCATGGTTACCAGCCTTGGCATCTCTAAAGGAAATAAACAGTTTTTGTACAGATGAAATGGATTTCCTATTTATGTGAATACTTATTAGAAAAATCTGCTTTCAAAATTCCATCATGAAATATAAATTACATAATAAAAGTAGAAATTAAATTAAGAAATGCAGGAGATTCGAATACCTAGTAACATGCTTTGCTTCAAGGCTTGCTTGATCTATTTATATTTTAATTTAAAAATTAGCTATTAATAATATATCTATAATAATGTGCAGATATATTAATAATATATCTATAATGATGGCAAAAATTAGCTATTAATAATATATCTATAATAATGTGCAGATATACACACTCGCATACACCCACAATTTTATATGGTCAGAAAGCTTATGAATATGAATCTAGTAACTACAATAATAAAAAGTATTGCAAAATTTGCTTTAAAAATCTCAAATTTTTTTTTAAAAAAATGTTTTGGAAATATGTTTTTGTGCAATAATATACACCAAAGGTATTGAGGAAAAAAAAATTTAAGCTCATTTCTGACTAATTTTTAATTAAAAATCCTATTAAAATTTTTAAGAACTCTTTCTGAGTAAACATTTACCTCACATGACTAATTTGGTACCTCCAGGCTCACTAAACACTATAATGATAAAATATTAAGCTTGTTAGTCAGTATACTATTTCAATTTCAGAATTCACAAATTATTTATTCTATGTAGAATGAATATGAATTATCAAAGAAACACAGATATTTATAACGTTAGTGAATGTGAAATGCTTCACTAAGGATTAGTTGGTAACACATCATCTTATTTAAAGAATATGAATAACATTTTATTATAAGGTCAGGTTTTGGGGTAGGAGGGGAATTTTTTTATCCAATTAAATAAATAATTTTTCTCTCAATTTCAATGAGTACAGAGCAATATTAAAAGGAACATTTTTACTAATTCTCTAAGCAACTAATTGTTTTATTATGATAGCTTTCAACTCTAAAAAATGGGATTTAAAACTCAATAAAATACAATTTTTGAAATGCAATATTGTTCAAAAGAATCTTTTTTATTTGAATTTTTTTAAATATATAATTCAATATCAAATATATGTTTTTGAACTTAGCATGGGAATACTGCTCAGTAAGTTAAAAACCTATATTGATAACTAACTGCATAAAATGAGGAAGGGGCTGGGGGACTCTGTTACAGAAATTGCAGAAAATCGAAAATGAACAGATTTTCCATGGGCAAAATACACAGAGAACTTTTGGTTAATATACCACTCATAGATATTTAGCATTTTCTGTTAAGGGGCTATATTTAAGCATACCATACTAGACATTTAAATATTCTCTGGATGTCAGTAATAGTATTAATTTTTTTTTGTTAAAATTTTAAAGCATTTTTAAAATTTTAATCCACATGGTAAAATTGTTTGCTGTTTCATTCATGACAGAATATTTATAGCAAAATTTTTAGGTGAATCTTAATCTTATTCATGAAAATATTCAAGAGTATTGAAAGTTTTGTCGTACAGTGCGCGAAAAAAGTATAAGGACAACATGTAATTGCATGAAAATATGGTTTATTTCCATTTCACCTAACTGAACTTTTTATATTTCTTACTTCTGCTGCATAATTTTGTGATAACGCTTATACCACATAAAAAACATAATTTAGCTTCAAAATATTGATTTTACAAAATTTAACATTAAAGGAAATACGGAAAAAATTATAAGGACATGCTGTAAAATACTTAAAATGTTTCAATAATCAAGAAAACTACCTTTTTTTTCAATCACTTGAATGAGCCGAGAGGTCATAGATCCTGAAAGATCTTTTAAAATGTCCTCAGATATTTTTTCCCAAGCATCTTTGATAGCGACGACAAGATCCTGTGTACATTGATACTGTGTGCCGATTTTATAAACTTCTCGGGCTAGAAGTCCCCATAAGTTTTTGATTGGATTAAGATCGGGACTTCTCGCAGGCCAATCAAGTAAATTTACAGAATTAGCTTCAAACCAGAGTTTTGTACTCGTAGAAACGTGTATCGAAGCATTATCCTGCTGAAAAATATAGACCACTGAAGTAATTAGTGGTGCTTCAGGTAACAAACTTTCTCCTAACATATCAGCATACCTGTCCGAATTCATTTTACGGTTGATAAATACAATTGGAGTGGTTCCATTTGCCGCAAAAGCGCCCCATACCATAATCGAGCCACCACCATATTGACGCCTGGAAAACACTTCCTTGGACTTTCGCAGATCACACCAAAAATAAAGAAAACCATCAGGTCCATCAAGATTGAACTTTTTTTTGTCCGAAAAAATTACATCAGCCCACTTTTGACCAAGAGAAATATATTTTTTGGCAAAGTAAACTCTTCTTTTCTTATGATGATTTGTAAGAGGGGGGCGTGACACTAATTTCCCATAAGAAACTTGAGGATATTTACTCAAAACATTTTGAACAGTCCTTGTTGAGCATGGTAAACTCAAATTTTGTCTAACTTCATTTGCGGTTTCTCTTTTCTCGCAAGCTCTCCTTACTATCATTCTTTTTTGTCGACGAGTCAGAATTTCTGGTCTCCCAGTTCGCTTTTTCATATCATACATCCCAGGATTTTTTAGAAAATTATAAACCACCGTTTTAGATCTCTTGATTCTTTTTGAAATTTCCCATCCACTCAATCCACATTCTCGAAAAGCAACAATTTTTCCTTTTTCAGAGTCAGAAAGTTGAGTTCCTTTGGGCATCGTTTAAAAATTCACGCTGAAAGTCGCCGAGTGGGATATTCTTTTCGCAAATGAATCTTTTAACTTGGAATTGTCATTTTATGCTTTCAAATATGCAAATTTTTATATAATTACTGGAGAAAAAGCAATGTCCTTATACTTTTTTCCGTTTTCATTTAGGTTTAAAAATCAAAATTTAAATTTTAGCAGATTTAAAATTGAAAAATTTAATTACTTTACGCATAAAATATTTTAGTTTTACTTCTATTTTTTCTACATAAATTTGCATTCGATTCTGTAAACAAAGCTTCTAGATTTGGCGATTTTTCGCGTGTCCTTATAATTTTTTCGGGCACTGTATGTAAAAGATATGAAATTAGATACACTTTTTATTATTTAAAAGAAATGTCAACTTTAGTGTTAAAATTAATATCTTATACATTTAGAGAGAAAAAAAATTGATTATTATTTTTTTGTGTGTTCTATTACTACACGTCTTCAACAATATATACTATCATAACTGCTTACTACTCATAAATAGACAAGAAATGATCACTGCTTTATTTTACAAGCATACAAAAAGTAGTGCATTTTACACACTGACAAATGTAAATTAGTTGTCTTTCATGTTTATGGGCAACATAGTATTCTATGAAAATGCTTTCTGTTAACCAAAAATTTCATTGTACGAAGTTATGAATACAGGATATATGCATGTTATAGAAGTGGAAAGCAAATTGCAGAACAGCACTCTAAATGTTCATTCATATCTTTAATTTCTATTATCGTAGTACTTTTTTAAACCTATAATCTATCACATATTTTGCTGCTTCTTATATAAATAGAAATTTGGAAGGAGGTTTATTTATAAGAATATAATTATTATCAATAGATAATTATAAGAATAATTATAACTTTGGAAGTTTTTAAGAAGTAATCAGCTTAATAATCAAAAATTTATATTAGAACATACTTATTAAAATTTAAGTTCATTTAATTGAACTGGAACTGAAAAATTCAGTATTTTTCAATCAACCATATTAAATGGATTACAAATTATAATAATGTATTATCATAATTACATATACTAATACAAAATATCAATATATTAAATGCTTAATAAATGATGTTTTGATGCCAATTTTTTTATTGTGTACTTAAACATCAATAAATTAAAAAAAACATAAATGATTCTTTTCTTTTTAGAAAATCAGGAGCTTGTTATCAACAAATTATTAAGAATAATAATTTGTCAGAATGTTTATAAAATTAAATAGATAAATCCTACAATGTAGTCCTTTCCTTTCCCCCTTTTTTCTGGTGTTTGCTATATTCTGTAGGTGATATTACATGAGCTGATAAGTAAATACTCCAGCTTATTACAAGGACAGAGACTATCCTCCATATTTAAAAGTAGTGACTGTTAATAAAATATTATGGCAGATTTTTTTTTTTTAAATTTTGATTTCACATTTTTTGCTGCTAACAGATTTTTTAAATATATTTTCATACTACAACAATGCAGAAAATGATATTTGTTTGAAGGAATGCATGACAAGCAGCATTTCAAGGCCAAATAAAAACTGTCAATACTTTGGAATTTGTGAAAGTACCCCTAAATGCATCATTTTAGGAGCAAAACTGAAAACTTAATATAGCAGGAAAACTATTCATAGGAATTGGTTGAAATTTTGCATGTCCCTAAAAAATGGTCTTGTTCTTTGATTTATACTAAAATTTCAGTATGTTGCAATTTAAAAATTTTTCAACTCCAATTTTTTTTTCCATCTATTAAAAATTATTTTTTTATGTTAAATATGTATGCAAAATCTATAGAATACTTTATATTTTCATAACAAAAAGAGGTCAGGTAAGATATTAAAAGTCCTTTCAAATGACACTTTTTTTTATGATTATATGATAAATAATATCAGAATAAAGCTGGGTGGCTCACCTGCCCTTTTCCTGCAATTGTACAGTATTACTTATAGAAAAAGACAAATATTTCATATCATAATAATGCTGAATAAATAAAATATAAATAGCATAAGGTGAATAAATATGTGTACACATTCATTGCTTAATATTAAAACAATCAAGGAAAAAATCTAACTATTTCCTAAAAATAATGTTTTTAATAACCATTTTTTTCTAAAATATTTGTACATTTTTTTAACCTCCAATTAAGTAGCTATAAAAACATAATATAGCTGTTTAGAAAAACCAATAAAATATGTAGAAGTTGAAATAACCAAAATCTATATAGCTTTTAACAAAATTGATGATAAAAGTGTTCAAAATGAACATCAAAATAGAATTATCTTAGGATTAAAGCTTATTTCACAAAATAATTTAACTGTAACAGCTTTTCAGTACTTTGCAAGCATTTTCAAACAATAAAATTAAAGAATAAAATAAAAAAATCTGGAGACAATTATACTTACAGCAGATTTACATATATGAAAGCTTATTAATAAGTTTTATCTCCCTAAAAATATATATAAGATAGTGCCTTCAAGAACAATTTTCTTATGTTAAAAATGTTGGATAATTCTTAAGATATTAATTGCATAATAATAAAATTGTAAAATAATTTATTAATGCATATTTTAAAAAGTGTTTTCAAAAAAATATATTCATATATTAATAAGTTAAAAACTTAAATATAATTTTTTTTTTATTCCTCTAGGCTTTCAACAATGTACAGAGACATAGAAAGATGATTTTTCAAATAAGTTCAGTTTACATTCAAATTAAAATTAAGAGAGTAATAAAGTTTTCAAAACTAAATTATTATTTACTTTTTCAAAAACAAAAACAAAAACAATCTTAAAATTAAGAATACATTTCAAAAGTAAACATAGTTATTTATTACAAGATAATGCTGAAAATAACAATGCAATATAATGATGGGGGAAAAAAAGATATTGTGCTTTTCAAACAATGATAAACAGCCAAATGTTAAGATAGATAAATAAAAACTCACATTACAAACTGTTTCATGAGGTCACAAAGTTCTTCTTCTGTCAGACTTTCAGACAAAAATTTTCGTTGCAGTTCCTTACTTGTTATATATGACAACTGACCAGCAGAACTGGTTACGTTCACAATTCTGAAAAACATGAACATTTCATAATAAAATCTAAAAATATACACGTTTTTTTAAAAATAATTTGTAAAACTGTTCAAAATATTACGGAGCGAAATGAATTATTTTGTGTCTTACTTTTTGTTACATAATAGTTAACCTTTTTACAATGTCCTGTTATTTCTTTTTTTTTTTTCTTTCTATAAAATTCGGTATATTTTCTCATTCATTGCACACAGATTATTGTAATATTTCATATAACTTTTTTCAGTCACTTAGAGCTTAAATAAAAATTCAATAATTCAAACCTCCCCCCCCAAAAAAACTATTAATCAATAGAAATACAAGCTGAAATTATTATTGGAATTCTTCATAAAGACTGATATTTGTATGGATTTAAAATAATTGCAAGTTAATATTGCGAGAAAGTTGGAACAGACTTTTTATGTTTAAAATGTCTGAAAATATCAAACTATTTTTACTTAATAAAACGATATTATAAAAAGTAAAATATTATAAATACCTTGCATGTGGCCTTAACAATGGAAACAAATGATGGCAAACACTTAGAGTTGCAAAAAAATTAATTTGAACTGTGTTCTCTGCTTGTTCTGCAAATGGTGCAGTATCTGCCATCTGTAAAATCCAAAATGAGGTAGGTAAAAAATGCTTAAGGCTGAAAAAATACCAACTAGGAAGAATAAAATACTTTGAAATACCATAAAAGTTTTTTTAAGCAATTAGCATATTGTAGTGGGTGCCAAGACTTTTCTGAAGGATAGATCTTTTTATTTACTGTTTAAAACCATTATTCCTTTACATAAGGCTGAAGTTGAAAAATGCAAACTGTGGCATCCTTATAATTAAAATATATGTTAAAATAAAATTTAAAAAAGATTAAATAACATATCTTTTAACATTTGTTAAATTACAAAATTCATTAAAAATGTGAGAGTAAAGCTTTTAAAACCTTGTATCCAAAGGATAAAAAAAAATTCTATCTATCAAAACAAGGAACAATTTTGTTATATTTTAACATCTAAATAATAATAATAATTTTAATAAATCTTACAATGAAGTTAAACAACATGCAGTATATTATTTTATACTACAAATTATGATTTTTATCACATGCAAAATGATACATTTCATCAAGATAAATTCAGAAGCAAACTGCTATAAGTACAAAGCTGTAAAAATATTTACCTTGTATGCAATTGCAGCATTATTGACTAATACATCAAGGCCTCCATATTCGTTTTTAAGGAAGTCAGCAAGTGATTTAATAGATTCTATGTTTTCAATATCCAATAAATGAAATTTGGGATTGAGCCCTTCTGCTTTTAGTTTTTCTACTGCAGCTTTGCCTCGTTCTTCACTACGAGCTTTAAAAAAATTAAGAAGAAATGATTATATATATGCAATAAATTTATTTTATTTGTATTTTTCTTATCAAAGAATTTTATTTGCATCTCACATAACTTAACAGCTATAAATTTTGCCTAATCTTCAATTGATTTTTCATAAAGATTTGACAGACATACCAATTCTTTAGTTTACAAATGAGGAGAATGCCTGAGTTGATAAAAATTGGATCACATTACCAACTGCATCTTTCTGTTTTGAATCTTAATTGTACATTCGCTGTATTTTTCTTTAATGGTTAAATGTTGGATGAAATTGCAATATCTACAAGTTTTATAATAATTTACATCAGCTAAAATAAATATATTTAACTTCAAATAAATTTATTCCTAGATTAAAACAACCACAACTATCTTTAAATAATATCCACAACACAATTGAATAGCTTTATGGCATATTACACATATACATATATACTGAAACTTGCCTATAATGGTACAGTGAGGACCAAGATAAAATATTGCAGATAGATTATTGTTACAGAAATTTTGAAAATATAAAATTATAATTCCTTGAACTTTAAATTATCTCAACTTTTTATGAAATGCAAATTTTACTAACAACAAGTAAACAATCTAAAAATATACATAAAAAAGATATAAAATATATTTATTCCATAAGAAAACTATGGAAATAAATTATTATTTCTGTTTGCTAACTTTTTGGCATAAACAATATTTGTAGGTACATATATTTCATCCCATCTAAGGAGCTCAGAGGAACATCAGAAATATTTAGTATAGTTGCATCAAAATCATGAAGAATATTACTCAAGGATCCCCAAAAAGATTTAAATTCTGTTTTGAGAAAAAAATTGCCTTTTCTGATCGTCTAAAATTAATCCTGCTAAAAAAAATTTATTGACTGCACTGCTGAACAATTGTAAATCTGTGTCTGTTAAAATTTTTTTCAATATTGAATGGAAAAGTTAAGTCGGATGAGATTTGGAAGGCACTAAAGCTATGGATAAGCAACTCACACCTTATTCTTTTTCAGGGACTTTAGTAAAATAAATATTCATACTTCCCACCTTTTTTCTTTAAACAACAGAGTTTTCTTTCAACAATGTTAGATTGTGAGTGCTGTTACAGAATTCTAACTTCTGGAGATCCAATCGCATGCATTTTTTATACCAGTTGCATATGAATTTGGGAAGTTGTTATCAAAATTACAAATTTTTTTAACCAATATCTTTTCATAGTACTATCCTTGAAACAAAGATGTCTAAATCTAGTATCAACATGCAATTTGATGAAACTAAAACGAAGTATGCGATTATCAATTATGAAACATACTTTTTCTTTCTTCATATCTTTTTGAACTTCAAGCAGCCAGTTGTTAAAGATTATCTTGATCATACAAGTCTTCTTATTTGCTTTTTAGTTAACTGGTAAACTTTGACATTTTAAAAGAACCTTGGCTTTGTGTAATTTCCATTGCTTCAATTTCTTCCCATCTTTAAGGTTTCTCATTTATAGGATAATGCTTTATCTAATATCAGCTGATAGAACAAATTAATTTCCACTACACTTTACAATCATTAGGAGATACAAATCATTTTATCTCTTCCCCCCTTTTTGTTGCTGTTTCCAGAATGCAGAAACATTTATTAAAGTTATTTTCTTCTTCACCTGCGATGGTTTGAAAATTAATCTCATAACCTTCACAAAAGGAAGCAAGTTGCCCATTGCTGGTTTTGAAAAGATGCAAATTTAGATTTTTTTAATGGTATCAATTTGTTTCAATTTTTGAGATGATTTTTGCCATTTTTTTTAATCCAATGTTTTAGACTGGGACATTATTTTCAAAACATAAAAATGAATTGCAAGGAAAACATTATTAATCTGGAGTGAGTGGTGTTTAAATTATAAATGGAAAAGTTCAACAGTGACCACTGAGAAAAAGACCCCCCCCCCCCCCTCAATTCACCTCTAATAATTTTAGTTGGCCACTTGTAGTGACTTGAGCTCTGAATACATAGCAAGTAGGCACTTCTTTAGAATGCCAATTTCTATGAATTAGACTTCCCTGCAAACCAAACTCATATCTAATTGAAATGATAGAAAGGGCCCTAAAATCAATAGAAGCAACAATGGTGGAAGAGGGAACAAGTAAGCATTAACATTTCAAAGATTACCATTTATTAATTCCCTTATAAATCATTACCTTTTTAATGCTGCCCGTAGATATTAAATAAATGGTAAATAAAGTATACAAGAACTGCTCCATGTAGCTTAAACTTAAAGCAACATAAACAAAATAAAGATGTTTTTTTGTCTTATGTTAGTTAAGAAAATGATGGATCAGTAAAATCAAAATTTAATATATATATATATGTAAGCATTATTTTATGTGAAGCAGAATGCAGTTTGAAGACAGTGAAGAGACTTGCTATTTCGTGACGTCGTTTTATTTCATTTTTAAGAAGCAGGCATATGTACAAGCGATGAGCACACAGAACGACACAGAAAAGGAATGAGGAAAAAGCTCTTGGACATTTTATCGCTGGTCTTATATAACCTATGATTATGATAGGGAAAACATTTCTTCATAGTGCTAATATATTACGAGATTTCGATAGGGATTTTCGTTACACGTGCGGAGAAGGCAGGGGAAACACAGGGAGATTTAAAAAAAGAATTTGCCTCATCAGCGGTATTTTGCCTCTTCACACGGAGTGTGGGAAAGTTAGACTTTTAGCTTATTCTGCAATTTAACAAAGCTTCTCTTGAATTAATTAAGTAGAGACAGTGGAATTGGATCACGAAATAAGAGAATATTTTAGAATAAAGTTACTATGGGCTAAATTAAGATGAAATCTTGAAAATTAATTAAATTGAAATTAGAGTTAAAATATATATATATATATATATATATATAATCTTTTTATTCAGAACTGAAAAGTTCAAACATAATACAATATGGTTTTGACAGCTCAGTTTGAGGGCAATTAAGCATCTACAGTAATCTTGAAATACAAAAATTCTCAAAAATGTACATACTAATAGCAGGCAAAGACTGAATTCTCACAAAATACAGCACTGGCACAATTATTATGAATTTTTGATAAAAACATAATTTTTGTGCAAAAATGTCTTGCAAACAATTTTATTAAGTAACCCTTTATTTACTTTACCACACCAGTACCAAACAAATATTTATTAGTTATTTTAAGTGGGTTTTAGTCTTATATGGGAGTGTCTGACAATACAGAGAAAAAATGTCTGACAACACAGAAACAATCACTGCATTGTCTGGACAGAGCTCAGTAATAGTCTGGCATTTGCGAAGAGATGTGTGTGTTTATTGCGTTTTCTACCTGTCATTTGGATGTGATCACTTTAGTTCTGTAAACTTGTGCATCTAATTTTAATGCCAACTTTGTTTTTTTTTAGATTTTCTAATTTGTTTATGCAATTGAACAGACATGGGTAAAGTTCGCAATTTGAGTCCTCTAAGGTTGGACAGATTAGTGTTTTATTGCAAGAAACCACATTAAAACAGAAAGAAATAGCAAAGAAACTTAATATTTCAACTCAAAACAATCTGTAATATCAAGTAGAAATTGGAAAATGGCCACAGTTTGGCACCAAATAGAGTTGCAAAACGTGGTAGACCCAAGAAAATGCCGCCGTGAATGTACAGAAAAATAATTAAAATGGCAATTAAGAACAGAAGAGCATCTTGCAGAATGATTTCAAACTAACTTGCAGCAGAAGGCATTACCATTGCTCGCAGAACAGTAAATAAGAGACTGTTGTAAGGTGGCCTAGAAACATATCGCCCCAGAAAAAAGCCTCACCTGATTGACAAGATGAAACAGGCACATAAGGCCTGGGCAGAGGATCACGTTGACTGGACATCTGAGCAATGGGAGAAGGTAAGAGTTTAAAATATTCATGTCAAAAACTTAATAAACACAAACGATTAAAATTATACAAAATTTTAAACTTTACTTCCAATTTAAAGGCTTACAGACTTTCACATCATTAAGTCTACTCATTATACTATAGCTTCTGTCACTTTCTTCAGCTTTTAACATCTAATTTTTGTGTCTTTTACTGTTGCAGGTTGTGTTCTCTGACGAGTCTACTAGTGCTTGACGATCGTGTGCAGAGTGAAAGAAGGCGATCAGGTGAGGAATTTACACCAGAATGTTTAAAGAAAACTGTAAAATTCTCTCAGAAGGTCATGGTCTGGGGAGCCATTTCTGTGCATGGAACAAGTCGTTTAAAATTTGTCGATGGCACCATGGACCAGTATAAGTTCATAGAAGTATTACAAAGACGTTTGCTACCTCATACAAAGGATTGGTTTGCGGATAGACCTTGGATTTTTCAACAGAACTCAGCTCCGTGTCACACGGCAGGATCAGTGAAGATCTGGTTTGAAGAAAATGGAGCAAAGGTGCTCTCTTGGCCTGGAAATTCCCCGGATATGAATCCGATTGAGAGTTTATGGTCTGTATTGAAAGATGAAATACATGAAGCTCCCATAACAACCAAAATAGAACTCATACAACGTCTTATCAAAGTATGGTTTCATTCAAGTAGAATCAAGGAATTGTGCAGAAAGCTGATCATTGGAATGCCCAGACGTGTTAAAGCACTTGTTAATGCAAAGCGCGGACAAACTAAACATTAAAATGGTTGTTTACTATTGATGTACTCACTATTTGTGAATAAAATTGATTTGCATCACTTTTAAATGTTGTTTTTGTAGAATTTTTTTTTCTTCAAAAATCCATAATAATTGTGCCAGTACTGTACATCTAACAAGAAATAAAAGATCTTTCATATTTATGCATACTAAATACCTGCAAAACTAATTTATTATAATGTCAGATATCAACATAGAATAATTATAATGTTAATTTATACAAATTAATTATTCTAATTCTATTAATAATGATAAAAAAATTATTTACATAAATTATAATATTATAACTATTCACCTGTGAGAAAAACATCTCCATCAAATTTTGAGCACAAAGCTCGAACAATTGCAAATCCAATTCCTTTATTACTTCCAGTAACCTGAAAGAAAAAGAAGAAAATATTTTAAAATATTATCAAATGTTTTTACATGATTACATAATATAGAAAGCTTCTTAAAAATAAACTGCAGAAAGAGGTAATCAAACATTAATAAAACGTATTCATCTCTGCTATTTAAAAATATTTATTATATTTATCTATACATCTCTGCTATTAATAAAAGAATAAATATATGTATGTTAATGTTCTAAATGCAGACTATTTGATCTAGAGCTACTAAATTTGATACAGACGTAACTTAGAGGATAAAAGTTGAGTTTTTAGCATTTTCTCACATTAATTATTGAAAATATTTTTGTACAAAACTGAATTTTTCACCACTTTAAACATAAAAGACAAAAATAATATCAATTTAGTTGATGTATATAATCTTGGCAATTATTTGAAAAAAAAAATTCTGCCCAATTTTGAACAACAGATTCCACTGGTACAGAGAAATTCAAACAATTTTTCTTTGCTTCATCAATTTATTAATTACATGCTTTTCTTTTATTTTTGAAAGCTAAGGAAGAAAGATTTGGCTAATCTTTCTAATGATTAGCCAAGTAGTTTACTTGATGAATGTGAAATAGAAGTTACTTTAGTACAAAAGATAGTATGAAATATGAAACAGATTCCCCAGATACTTAATTTTTTAATAAAGTATATGAAATTCAACTGCTCCAAGAAAATCTCATATATGCAGTTTACAAAGAAAGTGTAAAGCTATTAAAATATCACAATTTTAATTTCTGTCACAATTTGATGTTTAAATTGTGGCTAAATCAAGACCTCCCATGTGTCTATAAGCAAAAATAATTGGCACTGAACTAACAGTTCTTTGGCTCCCTTTTTTCCCTACACACGATTTTTTTTTTTTTTGTACTTGCTGGGGGGAAAATGTTTTTATTTTTTATTTAATGAACTGGTGCACAACACATCTGGAATGTCTTTACATTGAAAAGTAGGGATTGCATTAATTTCTTTTAAACTTTTCATTTCTGAAGGCAATTTTTTTTTTGTTGGGCATAAAATTTCCCACAAGTGAATATATATATATATATATATATATAACCTAAACTTTTTGCAAGGTGCATCACCATTCTAAACCATGTATTCTAAACCATTCTTTGTTCTTAGAGTGTTGTCAGATTTTCTGCATCTCAAAATTCAAGGTATATTCTAAATATGGAGTACATAACATCCACATTTTTATACTTTATTTTGCAGATTTCAGAGACATGTGCCAAATTATCTCCAAATGACTTTTAAATTTCACAAGATCTTTATCCATTGAAACTTTTGCTGTAAATTTTAAAAAGTACCATAAACCTTTCTTTGAGAGAAAGTGAAATCATCATATTTCTTCAATTCTGATTCCTTATCAGATATGTAAAAATAATGCTAAATTTTCAGAAACCTATGTTCCCCACCAGGCATTTCACTCTCTCATTTCTAAGGATTACAATTTTCACCACAAAACGATTCAACCTCGGTATCTTGATTATGCCTATTACAAACAAAACTGTAAAAAATGTCAAAATTTCTTTTATGCAAGCGATTGGATATCTTCCTTGTTCATATCCTTGTTGCACAGTATTCCATATGCTAGTTTGTGTTGAATTGCATACGCTCACAAATTTCATCTATCAAATTCATTTTTAAATATTGCAAAGTTGTAGAACTTGTTGATAAATTATGGAATTGGCAAAGCCCGACTTAGCCTAATTGGGGTCCAGGGCAAAAACGTCTATGGGGGCACTCCTCTGCTTGACTATTTCAGTAATTAAGAACCATGCATAGAAGAGCATAGAACTTATCTATGATAATTCAAAATGCTATTTAAACTTAAAACTAAAAATACTCTTAGTCTTAACTCAAAGTACCACATTCTGTAAAATGCAATCTGACAAAATGCTAAGGCAAGATTTATATTAGAATGCTTTCTACTACTCTCTTAAGCATCTGTCAATAAGAGAAACTTCTAAATCATAAACATGTTCCTATAAAAAAATCATAGGTGTATTTTAAATCATAAAATTGGGGCCTCTCTCTTATATGGGGGCCGGGCAACTGCCCCGTAGGCCCGTCTCAGTCAGGCTCTGAGAATCAACTCGAGAGCTGACCAAATTTCGGAATGGAAATATTTTGATTCTCGATCAAATTTTATTCTCATTCAAAAATCTTTTCCAAGTTAACATTTTCGCAAACTTTAATATCTTTTTTGTTATCAGAATCATTTACGAGCAAAGAAATCATCTTCATCTTGAATAGAACTTGAAGTGCCAAATCTATCATTTTCATCAATTAAATCTAAATTGGATTCATCTGTATTAACAAAAACTTTTATTCATTTCTTCTTAAATAAGGTATTTTAGCAAGAGATTTAAGTAGCTAGCAAGCAGAAAGTGTAATATAAATTAAGCACTTGCCCTCAAATATTTCTGGAAACTTCAATCAGCAGTGACAGTCACTATCAAAAGGATCAGAATACCTCATACCTTGACTTTGTTTAAAATGAGGAAGGAAATAAACATGTGCCATTCACAATTGGGAGCCAGGAAGTTAAAAATACTTTGTAGAGGGAATTAAAAACATCAAGTTATGAATAAGAGATTTAAATGAAAATATATACAATCAATATTTTTGGAAAACCAGTTGAGCACCAAAGGTGATTAGCATTCATATAAATGTTATAATAATAACATAAAATTCTGTAAAATGAATAGGAATCTTTCTAATAAGAATACATTGATAAAGGGTTTATAATAAAGCCACTAGGTAGTGCAGAAATTTAAATATTAAAGCTAAATAGTCTCTTTATATTGCTATTTGGCAATTATATTTGACATTTTAGTCTGTTAAAAGTATTTCCTTTGACACCAGAATAAGCAACACTCATATTGTCAACTAGTATGAAGGTTGGCAGTCTGAAATGGGTCTTTAAATGCAAAACAAATATTATTTAATGCATTTTGAGTTGGGAAAAAAAAATCATACATTTTAATATTTTATCTTGAATAGGGGCGATTTTTAAAAATTTTTTTGTACAACTAATAATGTCATAAAAAAATTTTGAGATCAAAATTAAAATTTGAATATGCATAATTCATATATTCTGCACACCATTCTTTATTTCTTAATATTATAATATTTACCAATCAATCCAATGGTATTATTCAGAATAAAATTAATTTTCACTTTTCTAAAATACATATAATCTATCCCGTTTATGGCCAGAATCTTAATTTTAAGCCATGCCTTTACTTTAAGCTATTTCTAATATTTATCCATGAGGAATAAGTATTAGGAATATTTTGAGTTACATAAAAATTCAAATCCTCTCGCACCTAAAATTCTATCAAAAATTAGATATTTAGTATACTGAAATTGTAAGCAATTTTGATAAAAGCAAATGTTATAAATACAAAATTTTCTAAACAGGTAATTATTAATTTAGGTTTTTTTAACTTTGTTATTTCCTTGATTTTTTATTAAATCTATGTAGTACTTCAGCTATTTTACAAGAGAGACAAAGGCAAAGCTGAAGACTTTTTAGCTCAGACTACTTAGCTCTAAACAATGATATACATCTTCACCTTATCAACTGATATCATTTTGATCCATTTCTTATCTACTTGCTTCTAACAGAATGCATCAATGACAGTATAACAAGACCCATCTCTAATGCCTAAAAAATACACCTTCCAATCAAATGAAATACTTTTTACCATAAAAAAATAAGATTTTCAATATTAATGTTTAATATAATTTCTTTGATTAGTAAACAATACATAGAAGCAGGATTCTTTTTTAAAATGCAGTGCCGTTTGATGATGAATAATAAACGAACAAAAAAGGCTAATTTAATGTTAAGATGTTTATTAATAATTCCATAGTAATAAAAGAGAAAGCATATCAATATTCGAAATTCAGGAAGGGCACATTAATAAAATTTTAAAGCATTTTTTCCGATTAAACTCTAAAATTATGTTAAAACTTGATGTCAATGATGAGTTATATAATTATCTTGAGCGAATTCATAAGGCTTATTTCAAAATGTCTTTAAAATAAGAAATAAAATAAATACATACAACAGCAACTCTTTGAGCCATGGTTTTCAGTTATAAGACTTCAAAAAGTTAATAATGAAAATCGTTGTTATTCAACAAAAGTCGGCAGTAGCAAAATAAAAACAAACCACACGTTTTCGAAATCAGAGCAAAATGTGACAAATACTACACAAGCGCATGCCGGTGTAGCTTTCGAGAAAACAAGAGTATATTTTTATTTTTTTATAAATTTTGTAGAAATAATATACTCATAATACTACTATTCTAGAAGAAATATATATAATAAAAAATAGTATGAGCACAAAAATATCTATATTTTCTTAGAACTACCAATCAATTGTGATGATTTATGTTTTTTTGCGATTTGTCATTTATTACTTCTTTCAGTAGGACAAATTATATAACCATAACCGTAGTTGCGTATTTTGTAGGCGGGATATTTATTTTGTTTGAAAAATTCTGCTGTAACGTAAATAAAAATATTTAGCAGTTCTTAAATTACCAGACTAAAAGATATGCCATTTATAAGCGGTGATTTACATTTCTATGCTTTAAAACAATTGTTTTCAGTACTTGTTTGAAACATTTGATTTATACCAAAATTCACATCCGTTGATTATTTTCATTTTTTTTTCTTGTAAGATGACACTGAAAAAGAAATTGTTGAAAATAAAAGATGTTATCGGTACTTATTATTTTTACTATTTCTTCTTTTTTCAAATATAATGAAATTGTTATTCATGAAATAAACTATTTTGATATTTTTTAGATTACGAGTCTTATATGGATGAAAATAAAAAAGATGAATTGTTTATTGTAACTGATAAAGAAATTTGGGATGTAAAATGTGATCTGGCTAGTTTTATTCAACAAACTTTAAATCGTAAGTAAAGTTTAGTTTTCAAATTTTGCTAAAACATTTACATATATATAAAGCAATACGTTGTCTATATATGTTTATACTAATATGTACTTTTATATTAAACTATTACTAATAATTTAATATAATACTTGAAATTGAAATTAAATATAATACTTGTACTGAAATATGACTGCTTCAAACTGTAGGCAAAGTGCAATAATATTATTTTTTAAAACATAGAATCATTTGTAACTTAGGGCATAAAAGTTATGTGTTAGTTAAAAGTTTTTAGTGCTAATTGCTATTAATTTTTTAATAATTTGGATATTTTCTGGTAATGACACTAACAGTGACATAATTTGGACTTCTCATATTTAAGCAATTTTCAAAGACAAGATGAAAAGGTTATTGTCCTGCTTTCATGCATATAATTTACAAAAAAATTCATGCAAGAACATTCTAAAATCTTAAAATATGTGATGCTTGATTAGAACAGAAACCGTTCAATTATTTGTAATTTCTTGCACATTGTTTGTATTTGTTTCAGAATGTTTGATTAAAAGATAAATGTAGGTTTAAGTATACTTCATAAAATGATTAGAATTAGTTTAATTTTTTATTAATACATTAATTACATAATGAGTAACATTGTTGAATAATTTGTAGATTTTGCTTATATTTTTTTATTTAAAAATTTTTGTTGCAGTTTTTGTTTTTTTTCAAAACAATGCGCACTTTCAAATAACTAAAAATATATATACAAAGTTTTGCTATATTTTTATTTAAAAACTGTACCCCACCCCCCAAAAAGAGGATTAATACTCAAAATAGAATAATGTTAAATTAAAAAATAATGAATAAATATGAGAATGTTAACGTTGAATTCTTGAATACAGAAGTTTAAAAAAAATTAAAGGTTACTTAAAATAGATACAAATTTTTGCTTTAATTTTAATTATGCTAATTTCATTCAATTTTTTACAATGGTATTGTGATGAGATTAAAGAGAGATGCAGACTCCACTAAAATAAAATAATTACACAACCTTTTATACAATAATTATATAATATTTTTTGTACAAAATAATAGTGGTTAAAGTTCAGATTTTAAAAATAATGATAAAAATATGTTACACACTACTAAGTTATACTTCATAATAAATTTGTAAATTTTTAATACAAAATACTTCTTTTTTTTACTCCCTAGACTTAAAAGGCTAGAAACTCAGCAGATTGTCAGAATATTCAGCCAGAAATATTTATTAGTTATGAAGTAAAGGCTATATAAATATACACTTTAATTTCCATATAGAAGAAGAGGTTAAAATATACTCCTATTAACCAAAAATACATTTACTCATATCATGTTTATTTGTGCGTATTCTAACCAAACAATATGCTATTTTTTTGATAAATATTTTAAATTGTTTAATTTTGTTATCTTATGTTTTAAATAGTTTTTACTTTTTTATATGATTTCAGTTTTGACTAACAATTTATGCCTTCATCTTTTTTTTTATAACACTGTATGAATAATTTTTTAAATGTTTATTAACAACTATCTGAATTTATAATATGGTAACCCTCTAATTAAAGCAATTACTAATTCAATTGCATTATCATTTTGAGAAGCAAGATCAAATGAATCATATATAAAAGTGACATAATTTATGATCTGTATTGTTATCAGTTCTTGTACAATAACTTTCTTTTAATTATTATATTAAAGAAAAAGAACCTTAAATAGATTGAAATGGGGGAAAAAATGTGCTGTTAGCAACTTCATGTTTTGGTTTATACATTATCAAAAGGAGCAATAATGATGGGACTTTGAGCAACATTCTGAAAATCAGTTGAGCTCTATTGCTAATTTTATTTATTGAAAAATAAACTGATTTGTCAAAAATTTGAAGGCGTCAAAATATATTTTGTTTTCCTTATAAGCAATATCTCCACATTTACAGATTAAAATAGGAGGGGGACACTAAAAATGATGTGAACAACAAATTTTTACCAAATTATAGGAAGTCTATCTACCTTTTAAGCGGTTTTGAAAATTTCATATGCTTTGATTCTGTTATTTAAGATCATGTTGTGAAATTGAATTCTTGTAATTGCATAATTTAATTTGTTTTAATGGAATATTTTATTTTAATCATTTTATTTTAAATGAATACATTTTAGGTCAATATAAAAATGAAATGCAGTTTTATATTATATAATATTCTAAATAAAATTATAAGAATTTTATAATTTCATCTGTAATTTTTAAAAGTGCTATTTAGCATACTTTAATTTGTTAACAAGGATATTTTTATTTCAAAGAATATTTCTAATAAAGCATAAGGGGGGAAAATGAAAACTACAATTTTTTTTGTAGCTTGGAAGCATATATTTCTGTTGGAATTTTAGTCTTTTTTTTTTAATGTCTGTTCTATAAAGAATGAATTTTATGCATGTTGGACATGTCAATATGAAAACTTGTATTAATTTATTTTTTAATCATTTTTTAGAATACCACTCATTTCTACAACTTAAAAAAGACATTGAGAGTTTGGACGAAAAGCAAAAGACAGCTTCTTTGAAGTTGAAAGAAACTTTAAAATCAATAGAAGAAAAGAAAAAAGGTATGTAAAGTTTTACAACCATTCCTTCATATTCTAAGGCTCTGTTAAAATTAGTTTTTAATTTTAAACAAATAAACAATGAATAAAAAAATGTAAGCTGTAACTTTATAAAAATGATTTTTGCATAATATGTATAAAAAATTTTGTATAAAAGTTTTTTAAAAAATTGAAGGCAAAAATTTTTCAACATCAATTCTAAATTTATATTTAAAAAAAATGGTTTAACATAAATACAAAAGTACTAAGGATATTTAATAATAAAGAGAATGAAAAGAAATGATTTGATATAATCATTAATTACAAAGATAAGAAGTGTTCCATAATTAGTGAAATTTTGAAAGGCACTGGAGTACAAAGCTCTAGGGGAATTTTTGAGGACTTTTGTAAACTTGCTATTCTAATAATGGTTTATCGACGGAGAAAAATTAATTTTACATTAATTATTTCCAAAGTTTGATATTTAGTGTCTTTATTGTTGAGTTATAATGGAAAATATATTATAGCTGCTGCAACCCGACAAAAGAAAAAGGCTCTGAGGGCAAAACTTTATGATCTGTATAAACACAATCTGGGATTTGAAATAAAGCCACTCAAGGGTAAATATTTTTCTTTTTTCATTTCAAAGTCATTCTTATTCCTTTTAAATAAAAGTTTGATCATGTTGTTTACAATTTATTTTTGTTGTTTGTTGACCCATGTATATTTCACTTGGGTATTTAATTATAATTAACATTTATTATCTTTGAATAGTCTTTAAGATGTGCATATATATTTTAAAAACACAATGTAAATGCCTTTTTTTTTAAAGAATTAAATGCCTTTTTTTAAAGAATTAAATGCATTTTTTATTACATTATACTGTAATAATTTTTACTATGCACGTTTCGGTAATGTTTATCAACTCATTTTGAAAAAATGTTTATGAAAAAAGGAATGGGTTCATTGTTTTCTTCTGTGACATATAACTACTAATTGAATAGTGTTCTGCAATGTAAGATGAATTGGGAATTATGGATTGTTAATTTTTATATACTGCCCAAAGAATTAAACCATGGAAAATCACATATTCCTTCTGCTGTTGTGTAAGTTTTTTGGGAAAAACTTACTTGCTTAGGTATCATCCTTTTCATTTGATCACAGCTCAAAATCATGAGATTTTTTTAAAAGCAGTTGACAATTCCAAAATGGATGTTAATCTAACAGGAACACAATCATATTCATTGTTATCTCTGTTAATTATTACTTCGCAAAGATAATTACTTGAATTACGAAATTACAGACTATTTTAAAACTTTTTCACTTCAAAATAATAACATATAATATTTCTTATTACTTCAAAGTAATACAATACATATGAGATGCAATGGAATAAACGAGTTGTTTGTGAGAGATTGAATGAATCATTTAGTCCCTCATGACATATCACAAAGTTAGTATGCTCCATTAATACAAGAATAGAATTTACAGACACAAATTCTCAAAACTACTATAATCTAAATTTGGGAATTAGAACTTTTCCCTCTGAAATTAGTTTTAAAAATATGCAGCACATTTAATTCATTTCTTTGCAAATGAAGTCAAGTTTTTCAATTCCAAGCTTCTGAAAGTAGCATTTTTTTAAATAGTAATCCATGCCTAGAAATCACATAGATAAATAAAATGCTAATACACATGGCACAAAAATCGCTCATATTACATATCGACTAATGGCAACAATCAAATGTTAACAAAAGACCATACAAATGTTTCAAATTGCTCTGTTAAACATTTTTTACATTACTGATGTTTATGAAAACTGATGTTCATGTCTTACAATACTGTTATTTTCAAAAATGGTTTTGATTAAACAACTATTATTTAACCCAAATGAAACTCAGTTATTATTTTTTCAATGAAACCATATATTTTAGAAAATAATGTAATGAAACATAAATTAGTCTTAAATAATTTTTTAAATTTGAATTTTGTTTTTCTTATGAAAGTGTTTCATAAGCACATATACATCTAGATATGTTTGTCACATTAACATTTTAACTATTCAGGTTGCATCTATATTTAATGGGAGCTGCCAGAAATTTTGAAATAAGTTTGTAATCAGCCTCATTTCTGTCATGTAAAGTAATCTGTGATGCTGCAAAGCATTATGCAAATGGGTTTCTTTCTATGTTTGTTTCTATGCAGAAACCTTTTTGTAAAAATTGATTCTTATTCTAATTTGTAAAATATTCCTTTTAATTTCATTGAGAAGTGCAATGAAAACTTGGTTTTGAAATCACTATTATGTACTCAATTCAGACTGCCTGTTGTATTTTACAGGATTATATTAGTTAGTTTGTAATTCTGATCATATGAAATAATTAATGTTCTTATTTAGGTGGTTCTAATGAAGAACAGACAGAAATGATGTTTTCATTTCATCATATAAATAAAAGTAAACCTGAAGATGAATATAAGTTTATGCTAGTGCTGAAAGGCCAAAAATATGATGGTAAGTCATATTTTGTTTCATAATCATTTCTATTGTATATTACCTAGAAATTATTGCAATGTTTTTGTAAAAATGTTAATAAAGTGCATCATTATTTATATTGCATTTAATTATTTCCATATTTTGATTTCTTAAATTATAAAAAAAACTTTATCAAAATTTATATATTTTTTTTTAAAAAAATTGATACCAAATTTAGTTTTTGAAAACAAAAAAAAAACTTTATTTTTTAAAAACTTTTTTATTAAATTATAGAAAATTTTGTTAATGAATCGTAAAACATAGTGTTTGTATATGAAGTAATTTCTAGCAGATATTACTGAACAACATAATTCATTAAATTTTAAAAGATAAAACAAAAGATTTCAGTATAAGATAACCATAAATCAATTTAAAAAGATTGAAAATACAATAACAGAGTTTTAGATGAAATAAATGGCATCAATATACTTTGAATGAGAATGTCCCATATAATTGGGATAAAAATTTGCTATAAAATTAGGATGTTTTTAAAATTAATAAAAACAAATGGAACTATCAGATTCAGGTATATCAATTCTGATTTAAAAGTTTGTCCTCATATCCTGAAATATTACATTTCAAATTTTAACTACATTATGAAAGCAGTTTGGAATTAAATTCAAATTTCAAAGAATATTTATGCAACAAATAAATGGAAAAAACAAAACATTTAAGATTTTTAAAAAAACTGATAATTTATATAATTTGAACTTATATTTAAAAATATTTAACAGAAAATTAAATAGAATTTTTTTTTAAATTTCAAAATTTGTCAAATTTATTGAAGAAAGTCTTTTATATTTGGCTTATTACTATAATTGTGCAGGAAAAAATGCTTGTTTCATTAAACAAAGGCTAAATATATTTATCAGATTTTAAATTGAATGCCTATAATGTTTTTACAATAAATATACAATATTTAAATAAAGAAAATTGAATGGAAAGCAAATTTTCAAAACTTTGTAAAAATAGATATCATTATTCTCGTTTTGTTAAACAAACTTCATTATGTCTTTTAACAATCATCAGACAAGTCAGTTTAATTTCATTCACATTTTATTTTAAAATTGAAATGGATGCTATATACTTCTGGCAATAAATGTTATTTATGTATTAACTGCATGCTGTTGGGAAACTTTTGACTGAACTGTATTCTGTTTGCAAATATTTCAGCTTGTTGCAAGTCTTTTACAAACATAATCAATGGACTAACATTTCATTGATGGCTGTAGTAAACAAGATATCTTTGGCAATCCATCGCTGGCATGTATTATATTCACAAGTACCCAATAAACCATATATATTATATAATTTTGAACAGTTTTGGAAATCACTAGAAATCAAATGCTAATTATATTTATGCTAATTATCTCTGAAATAGTTGAATTTAAATGATTAAATTTGGCATTTTTGCAGGTATAGTTATAGAGTTTGACAAAATAATATTTTGAAGAAATATCATTTTGTCAAACTGATTCATGTTTTAATATGTAGATAGGCACTTTGTAGAAGCATGCCAAAGCTACACAACAAGTTTTTTTTTTTTTTTTTTACAACTGTACTTTTTCTTCTTGAATTGCTTCCTCTTAAATAGTGATTTCTTATATTAAATAATTTAGATTGAATTCCATGAAGCATTTTAAATGATAATCAAGCTTTTTATTATTATTATAGTGAAGCTCTGTAATCCTCCAATAAAAGGAATCAATGAATTGCTTGAAGAATTGAATAAAACAAATGACTTGAGTGCTTTTGTGGTTCAAGTAAGAAGAAGCTTTTGTGCAACTGTCACCACATAAAACTGTTCTGATGTTAATCAATTTGTATCAATGAATATGCATTTCACATTTTTTATAATTTTATTATGACTAAGCATAAAATTTGTGTGTAGAAAAATTGAAAAACTTGTGTATGTATTCAGTAGAGTGATTTTTACCTAATCTACCAAACAAAAAAAAATTGATAGAAAAACCAATATTAATCATAAGATCCTATAGCATTTCTACCTATCCTATCATATGCAAATCATGGCAGATAAAATGAATACATTCTGGAAGAATCCTTATTTAAAAAATTTCTGACAAATCTACATATAAAATAAGCACATTTTGAAAAAAAAAAATGAGATCTTATGACATTTTTATCAGAATAACTGTATTTAAAACTGCGCCGAAATTTTGGTAAAATGCAAAATTGACTTGTTGCCACAATCTTTAATATTGAATACCCCAGATCTGCCATTTCCATTAATTTTTAAAACGTCTTACATTAGATTATTGGTGGTCAGAAGAGTAGATATTCATCGCATAAAAAAACTCACAAGGGGCCGTCATTGTTTCTGATTTTAATTACCTGTGCTACCAAAACTTGAAGTTTCAGTTAGATTAAAGATAGAATATTGTAAAATCAATAAGAAAAGTAGCATTTTTAAAAATATATAAACATAACTGAAAAAAAAAAACCCTTTAAGCATCTTTATACCTGAATGAGTTCATATTAGTGGATATGTATGCTTTCCATTTATATTACATTTATTCATTTGCTAATTTTGAAATAAATGCATGTTTCAAAGATCGCCGATCTTGATGATGTATAGTAAATGAAAGACGATATTACCTTCAAACTAAAACACTGATATTTGTTACAGGCTTCTGCAAAAGTTGATGGAATGAACAAGTTATTTATAAAATTCGGAAATTGTAACTAAAACAATTTTTGTACTCAATGTTAAAGATTTATGACAGTTTGATTTGCATTGCTCCAACGTTTCGGCACTTGTAGCTTGGCTTAAAATCAAAGCATCCTGATGAGAATGTTATCTTGTAGGAATTTCCTTGTTCTTTCAACGTGAGTTCTTATTTTACATTGAAGTCCTTCACATTTTTTTTAAAAACTAGGATTAAGTATTGGTAGCATATTTTATCCACTGTAACTTGCTATGGTAAGATAATGGATGTGCTTGCTATAATATTTTATTATCCTCTCTCATCTCAGGGCTCTTCTATCACTCCTTTGTTTGTCAGATTAGGTACAACTCATCCTGTATATTGATTTTCCATTGATATGAATTTTTAAAATCAGTTCATTGAAGAAATTCTCTTATGCTTTGTATTTTGTATATATTTTGTACATATTTATATAAATTTTAATATTTTTTTAAAATTTGGAATTAAAATAATCATTGTAATTTTGTACATCAATTGACCATAATAAAACACAACTATTAAAAACCCTTCCATTATTTGGCAAGTTTTTTCGAGGTAGGGAATCTTAAAATTATGAATAGTATGGTTTTTAAAATTGTTTGTACATCAAACTAATAAACCATATGTTTTAAAATTATAATATTAACTAGGTAAACTAAAAAATGTTAAATTATTTCTACAAAATAAAGGTGAAATAAAATTTAGAAGAATTCCAACATGAAGTGTGATTTCTAGAAAAATGACTGTTTTGCATATCACGGCCTAATTCTACTAATACATGCATAATAAAACTTTTTAATAACTCAAAATAGTTTCAGTGCAGATTTGGTTTTACTCCATAAAATGCACTTGTATTAGAAATTTCTATAATGCATTACAATATCAAAAATCTTGGAGATAAAAACCAATTCTATTAAACACAAATGATTCAGAGTAAAATTTTTTGTTCTCGTAAAATTCAATGAATCGATTGTTTTCTTTTCTTTGCTTACATCATTCATTTAGAATAAATTTTCTAAAAATAGAAAATACTATGCAATATTTTACTTCACTTTTAAATTTAACTGAATTAAATGTACCAATATCATTTGTATTTTGATTTAGATTATTATATTTATATAAATGATAGGAAAAAAAAATGGATACAAGCTTGAGGATTGAGTGGAGAAAAAATATTACTTTATTTCTTTGTTTTTAAATGTATGTCAACATCAAGAATAATGAGCCACAAGTTATTGTGTGCTTCTCACTTGTAGGAACAATATTTCAAACAATAACAATTTTTTTTAATTTGTAAATAGCATATTTCATATTAATTCATTAAAATATTTTGGAATGCTACATGATAAATAAAAATATATAGCTATTTGTTAGTAAGTAAATAACAATTAGATTTTAAAATCATAAAAAGAAACTTGCTGCCAAAATAAAAAATTTTTTTATATACTTTATTTATTTTTTGGATTTTTTTTCTGGAATATATTTGTTATTCATTTTGTAAGAATCAAAAAGGACTTGATGTCAAAACAAGTATGCAGTTAAATGATATACGGCGAAACAGAAAATATATTTTGTAAGCAAAAGGAGATATTTGAACTCAATCGATGATAGAAATAATATATAAATATATTTCTAGGAAAGGTTTTTCAGATTATATGAATTTTAAAGGGGGGGAAAAAATGTTATTCAAAGTTTTTCAAAATAAAGTTCACTATATAGACTTTTTTTTTTGTTGAGGATATATTCATGTAATATAAATAATCAACAAATTTTTAAATAAATAAGTATATTTATTTTTCACTGCATTATTTTGTGTTACTAAATATATACAATACCAGAATAGTGATGCAATCAAATATATGACCAATATAAGATAAATGAAGAATAATTTATATATTTATGATTAGCAATTATATTTAAAGAAAGAACTTATCTTTGTAAAAAAAAAAATTAAGTTTTCTACAACATAAATGAGATTACAAATACAAACTTTCAAATTTTAATAAAATACAATGGGCCCCATATAATACGAATTTATGTAAAAATGTATTTAAAGATCTAAGAGAAAAATATTTTTAATTAAAAGTGTTAACTTGTTTCAGTCTTACAACTGGAATAAATTTATCCACTATTGTATATCCTTTTTATATGGGTTATTCCACTGTATAAGACAATAACAATCAAAGAATTTTAAATATAATTGTTAGAAGAAAGTATTAACAGAAAATTTTGAAAGCCATAATGAGTATGCAAATAACTTTAAATTTTTATTAATAAAATTGGATTATTTTCATTAAGTGTAGGAAATAATAGAAACAAATTCTGTTACGATATTATAAATATATATATATATAAAGAAAAAAAGAAATAAAAATTCTGTTGTTTAAATAAAAGTGAAATTTGATTATTTGTCCCATTCATTTGAAAGGTTATAATAATTATTATACACATTAAATATAAAATGGGTCTTTATAATAATAAAGTTTTTTCAACAATTTGAATTTTATTAAACAATCAATTATTTATCCACAATTTATAATTATATTCAATTTTATAATTATCAAATACAAAAATATAATAACAAATAAATAAAAATTACAAGCTCAAAACTTACATGTTTTTGATCAAATGCAAATTATGAAAACAGATGATCATGTTTATTACTAAATAATCATTTTTTAAAAATTTGTTAGGTAGTTTCTCAAGAAATGATTAAAGTGTATAAGAATTCTCATAATAGTCCAATATTATTCCACATATAGCTTATGAAATGTTCATTTTGCATAAAAAAAATGTTAAATGTATAAAACAGCAATAATGTTAAAAGTTTTACTTTATTAAACAATAACTAGTCTTATTACTTATTTCAATATTCTTTCTGGCCCTTTCAAAGATAATTTGGAAAGATTCATTATGAAATTCTTTTTTTTTTCTTCTGTTATTATTTATTTGCAGTTTGAAATGTGGCAACATTTATCAATATAAATAAAAAAAAAAGGGGGACAAAATATATTTTTACCTCTTTGGCAACTAGTTAACATAAGACAAGTCTTCAATGTAAATAAATAAGATTGTGAAGTATAACATGACAAAAAAAATATTAAAAAAATGAATAAACAACATAACAGAAAAATTTCAAAATAACAAAGTTTAATTCTTATCTAACCGATTATTTAATAAAATTACTTATAATAGTAGGGATTTATTTCTAGGCTCTCTATGTATTCTTGAAAGAATTCGTTTAAAGTAAAATTCAAAATATTTCTTTTGAAATAATATTGCCATAATATTTCAGTGTAACATTCTTAAAAAAGGGAAAATAAATTTCAAAAATTTGTGTTTATATTAGGTGTTATAAAAAGTCATATAACCCCATCAAGATCTCTTAATGACCTGAATAACATACATATACAGGAAAGGAAATAAACTAAACAGTGTTACATTATATGGTAGCCAGATTCAGATTACATCGAATACTGTACATTATATCTAGTCGTATCTTGATGAGGTTCACATAGCTTTCTACTATCTTAGTGAATGTTCAAATATAAAAGTTAAAAAAAAAATGATGAATAGAGAAGCAAGAAAATTCACTACTACATAAAAGATTTAATAGCAGTTCATTGTTCTCTGGCTGTCAAAACAAGAATTTAAAAAATAAAACTTTTGAAAGGTTTTCAGTCTTAAGCGGAATGTATGAAACATCAAAATATTTCTCATTATCTACAAGATAACATACATTCCCTTTCCATCCTAATGCACGGAATTAATAATAAGACATAATCACTTATTAAATATTATAGAATGCCAGATAGTCGAAAGATACCATGAGATTATCCTAAGCTATGTGGAATAACAGGCCGCATACTCTGGGTCATAATAGGGTAAGATATGAGAGCTGTTGATGTAATGATAGTCTGTGGTAAACTTTGAGAAAGAGATGCAGCTGAAATTGTTGGAAGGGTGACTTGTGAAGGTGCTATTGAAACTGGAGTTAATGTAAGATCAGGCGCGAGTGATGCAGCACCAAGATCGGTACTCAGAGGTATTTGTGACAATTGTGTAATGGAAGGTGGGGGTAAAGATGACATGGTAGGTGTAAGAGTATGTGGTATGAGTTGTTGAGAAATGGGAGAAACTAATGTTTGTTTGCTAACTCGCAGTTGAGCATTTTGATCGAGTAAAAATTCATTAGTAGCTGTCAAATCTAAAACTTGTTTTTTCAGCTCTTCAATTTTGTGTAAAAGCATGGCATTTTCTTCTTCTAATAAATAATGAGGAGTCACCATTGGCTTTCTATCATTGGGTGGGTAATGAGCATCTGAAAAAGAATTTTCATATGCTCGCCTTTTTGGCTGTGGCTCATACCCATTGAAATTGTCAAAACGATCATTTTCAATATGATCTCTTCTCATTCGATTATTTTGACCACTTGCTTCCATTTGAAATTCATAGTTAGACATGTGTCTAAATTTGCAACGGCCAGCTCGTCTGCATTCACCTTTCAAATAATCCTTGCAAATTGGTATTTTGGAGAATGTATTATAACCAGCATTCCCCATACTTTCTAGAACAGTTTCTGGAAGTCGACCCGTGGATCGAAAAATTTCTTCCTCTTGTTTAGTGCAATGGACAAATTTGCAATTAGGTCGTCTGCACTCTTTATTTTGAAAATCATGACAAAACACAATATCTTTTTTGCCTAATACTTCTGCCTCATAACCTTCAGGATGTTTGAACTTGCACAGCTTTCCTCTCTTGCAAACATTTCGCAAAAAATCTCTGCAAACATTGTCTTTTGAATTAGAATCTTCACCATTTAATGCAGAATCCTCTGCATCTTTGAAGGATTTACCTTCTGTCATGTTTATAATCTCCAATATTTTGATTCAAATAATTATGCACAGCAATAAATATCAGATAGTAACATATACAGTGTCAAGTGTCGTCAGCAGATTTACCCTTGGCACCTTCAGCTAGAAAAAAAGAAATGCAATATGTAATTGGAAGTCTTGATGAGAAAAAAAATTCTTAAGGTCTGATTAAGCCTGTTCAATACCATAATAACGGTTAAGGATTAATTTGAAAGAATATTAAGATTCTTTCTGAGGTTACTTAACAAAAATATTTGAAACCACTAAACTTTTAATTAAAAAAATATTTCAAAAATTTTGGAAAACTTGTTCTTGATAAATATTGATTACCCAATAAGTAACTAATTGACAAACCCTGTGACACTGTCTAATGATTTAACTTATTATGTATTTCATTGCAGTTTACAAATAGTGTTTCAGCTTATAAACATTTTCATGATAAAAATACCAATCATAAAAACTTTTAGTAAAAAAAGATTTTTTTAGTAGAAAACATGAAAATTTAACTATCAATAATATTATTAACATTATTTATATAAATTATAATTATAAATTAATTTTAAATGCATATTTATGGTTTTCAAACTATTTTTTTTATGTTTACTATCAACTTAGTGCGATTGATTACGTACAAAGCATGATTAAGTAAAAAACAAATCAATTCTTATCATATAGTTTATTACTGTTTAAATAACTTTTTTTTGTAGATTCATTATTACTCTTTATATTATGGTAATAGAGCAGAATACCAATTAATTTTCAGAAGAATTCTGTAATTAAATATTAATCTTTAATTAAAGAATCAAATTTAATTAAGGACATTTTTCTAAAAATAGTAAATTCTACTTTCACAAAAATTGAAAAGTTAATAGACCTCACATGCTCCAATGAGAAGAGAATAAATTAAACTCTAATTTAATCAAGAATGAGAAATAATCATAAAAATGTATCAATATTTATACACAGATTTATCAGTCACTCTATCATCATCTTTACACAGCAAAACATGTAATGGACCAGGAAATGTAGCAAAGATCTTACAATTTATAGTAATTAGTAAATATAGGGATACAGTCGCTTTGCTGTTCTGGACCAAAATTAGTTCAGCAACTATTGCTGCTGAGAAAATGGAAAATATCGAATTTTTAGAAGAACTTTTTTAAAAACAGTTTTTAACATATCACTCAAAAACATTGACTAAAAAAAAATGTTTTTATTTAAAAAAAAATTATAGTCAAATATAATATTTTAAAATAAGTAAATCAAATCAAATATTAATCCTTTTTCAAATGAACACGACAAGCAAAGAAACGATTTCATAAAAACAACAATTTGGTACAAGGAAAATATTTTTTTCAATATGTCGTGATTATAATTAATTCTTTTACATCAAAAATAAATAAAACCAGGTTCGGTCACATTTATGAAAATTTCCCCACAAAATTTTTTAAATCGTAATAACAACTAGATAATTGATCAATAATCATTTATTATTACGTCAAACGCAGCAAGGAAAATTAATGCATATTTATATATTATATGGGCAAATTTTAAATCAATTAATTTATTTTGAAATAATTTCCTTTAACCCATTTCAAATCAGTTATCACGTAGAGTTTCACAAATGGAAAAGATGAAGAAACTGACCTAAAATTTGAAGGATCAACTGGGATGGACTTAGTTGAACACAAAATCTGATATTCACAACAAGTACATTTAATGATCAGATGCAATACAAATTTACATTTAATTAAATAAGAAAATCCTGAAAAAAGTGTAAAATATTATCAGAAGGCAATAACACACGCATTTTTAAAGCAATAACCTTTGAGGTACACAAATAAAGTAACAACATTTAAATAGAAAAAGATTGAAAAAGACCTGATACTGCGCATTTCACTTCAAAGCATAGTATCCAGTATAAAAATTAATTAAATGAACGATCTAGAGTAAAACTATATTTTTTTATTACTTCATTTTTGAAAAAAAATAATTGCTACTAAAATAAATTAAGAATCCACAAACGAAATCACCTTTCTAACTATACAAAAAAAAAAACCCAGTTATTTTAACCACTTTTTTTATATTCATAAGCATATTCTTGCAATAATATTTACATCAAGAGTTTGTATGATATCTGTTTAGTTGATTCAAAAACTTATTCATTAGAGAATAATTTTCAGAATCATTAAATTTTTAAATCAAAAATTTGTTACATATTTTGAATATGGCATCATTTCCCGCGTTACCTTTTGAAACTTCACCCCTGTAAAATAAATTTAGGCGTAAGTTAAATAAATAAACAATTTCAAAATTTCAGGTATTTTATGATCATTAAATAAAAATTATACACGTTAAGAAAACAAATTTCACGAATAATTTTTTAAGCTGTCAAATTTTAGTACATTTCTTTAAGAAGTAAGCAACATTTAAAAGGTGAGCACGTTCGCCGAAAAAAACTTTTTTTTTATCATTCTGTCTAGGTAAAGTTAATGAAATGTGTAATGCAATTTTTTTTAATGAACAAGATCAAACTATTGCAAATATTTGTGTGAATTTTATGATTGGTTACAAGTCGTTGCCGTTTCATATGATATAATCGCCCATATTGTGCACTAATTTTCTTAACATATAAGAAAATAATTAATTATAGCTGTTGTTGTCATGATGACCTTAAAAAGGATTTTTCCACCATATTTCGATTATCGTCTTCCTTAAATTTCAGTGAGCCATAAAATGCTGTCTAACAAATCATTTCTGAGACAAATATAGTAATATAGCTTAAATAAAGCTGTATTTGAAAGTACAAATTTCATTTTTTTGTAAACCATGCTCTCTTGTTTATTAGAAAATTAATAATTTTTACATATTTATTATATCTGCATACATTGAAAGTTAAAAGTCTAATGACTATATAATGCATAAAGGGAAATTAAAAAGGAATGGAAAAATGAAAGAAGTAAAATACTATATGTTTACATGTGTTTCCATAAAAGAAAAATTAAATTAATAATATTGATTTATTTATCCAGTTTGTATAGAATTATATGATCAATTATTACTATCTTATTAATGCTAAGTGTATTTAAACAATAATAAATAATAAGAGGAAAAATTCTATTGGCTTTATAAGACTAGAAATTATTTTGTTATGATGTATGCAAAAAAATTTAAAAAAAATTATTAAATTATTTATACAGAATAACCACTTTTTGAAATTAATATCTTAATTGTTAGAAATAGGCATATGCTTCCATTTGGAGGAATTTTTTAAAATGACATAAATTATTGCTCTCAATAGTGTTTGAGCCAATAATTCTGATGCTAACAAAATTGCAAATCATTGAAAAAAATTGGTCCTTTTAATTATATTTAGTGAAATATTCATGACACATTAAAATCTAGACGAAAAAAGTTCTATTCTTCTAAAAAAATATAAAAAAACTAATTTGAATTTTAAAACTAATTAACAGCCACCTCAAAGTGCTATACATTGATGGCTGATATTTCTTAAAGTGGCTATTTGGAAGATCTTAAGTTATATTCAGAACTCAGTTATATTTTTTCATTTTATTTAAAATGCAAATGTGAATATTATACTAAATTTAAATAAGCAGATTAGAGAACTGTATAAAAAAATTAGACTTTATAGTTTTTTGTAGTCGTTAATTTTTTGACTTAAATAAGATAAAATGGCATTTAGATTTTTTTTAATCATAAGTACATGCTTGTCTCTTTAAAAATAAGCGATTGAATTGTGATTAGAATGAATATCCTGTATAAATAGTTAATGTATTTGGAGCCTTTTAGAATGAACTTAAAATTTTTCTGCATCTATTTTGTTGTTGAATTAGCAGTATATAATAAAATTTACTGAATTAACAATTCCTTAATATAAATATGAGATTTATGATGATTTTAATAGAACTTATTTTGATTTGAATTTTTCCCATGCCAATTTTTAACTATTCATTGCTTAGTAATAAACATGATCATGAATTTTGATACCACCTTCCTGTAAATTCATACTAACTATGAAAAGCTCAATTCATTTTCTGCGAACATTCAGTATTTTATTTAAATCCTGTAACAATCCTAGAAGAAAGGTACTTAGTTCAGACACAGTTTATAACTTTATAATATAATAAATTCATTCTCGTCGATTCCAATATATATTACTAATGTACTTTTATATTTTGTAACATGTCTGGCCGATAAAAAAAATGTTATATCTTATATAATTGTGTCTTAATTTTTCTAATATTATATCTTAAATGTTATATTAAGCAGCATATAAGAGTAAGTTGGGATAAATAGAATGATAATTTATATTTGCCATGTGATTATAACATGAATTGGGTATATTTTTCATTGAACCAATTCATGTCAGATTCTTATTTGAAATCATTCACATATATATTTGAAAAGTAGAACCAATTAATTGGCTCTATTTCAATTGTGCCAGTATTGTTTGACTGTAATTTCAAATTATCACAGTATGAAACATCACAAAAATATGAACAGTTCTTTTATCAGCTCTTCATACCATATCTATAAATATATTTTTGCACTGTATCTAATTTTATATTATATGATAACAAAGAAAAAAAAAAGATCAATAAATAATTTTAAAGTAATGATATTTATGAAATCCTGTAATATAAAAAGAAAATGAGAAATCAAAACTACATTTTCTAAATAAATTAGAATATTGATTAACGCAGAGAGATAAATTATGAAAACTTATGTTTTGAGACCACGAACTAACTGTAGAGGATATTGGCATTTAAAGCCATGTTCTGTTCAAGTATGGCTATAACTTTCAAGATGTATTGGAAAATTTTCAGGACTATTTCATTTGGTGGAATGATATGCTTTTGTAACTTTTATTGTACTATTAAGTTAATCTATCTTAAGTGTAGAATAGGTATAATTGTGTATTTGCTTGTGAAATTTTTACAAAATATATATTCTGTTATTGATAAAAATTATAAATACCCCGTCTATATATAAATCTCTATATCATAAATTCTAAACAAATAGAAAAATCAAAGTTCATAGAATATTTACACATTTATTGAATCTCAGATTTCAATCATATACTTCAATCATTTTGTGGGATTCTTTTTACTTGTAATCTCTTGTGTTGATTCTCTAACTTTTTGAAATGAAAAATTAAATTAGTTGATTATGTTAGTTGTTAGTTGATTAAATTAGTTAGTTAATGTTGTTGAAGTGTAATCAGTTTTTTTTTTTGGCAAATTTTGATTTGTATTGTACTTATTATTATTTTACTTTTAGATTCATAAGAGAAAAATGACCCATCCAAATATTTTAGGTTAAATTATTTTGCATATAAGTGTGGGTAGAAGTTGAAATTCATTTTCTGATTTGTAACTGGTTCTATGAAATTTTGATTTTCTGTACTTAAATGTGATAAAAATGAGTGTAAAATATTACATTATCATTTTGTACTAAAAATAAACTGTCAAAAGCTTCTCAACTTTTTATATTCACATGTTTTGGTAATTAACACGCCATATATTTTAATATCATTGATATAAATAACTGATGTTTCTTTTTAATTATTTTGAACTTAAGCTTACTATTAATATTATTGTGTATTGAGTATAAAAATTGCATTTTGATTTGAGAAACTGTAGGTAAATTTTGTTGCATGTATTTTCAGAAGTCTCATTCTATGGTGCTGTTTTGAATTATAACGATTTTGCTGGATTCATCGTAGAAGAAAATTCGTAATTATTGATGCAGTAGAATAACCTATGTTTTATGAAGTAAGCTCCTGTTTAAAATATTATGAGTTTATAGTTGTTAATCTTTATAATTCTTATGTTTTGAGTGTTGTTTATTATTTCTAAAATATTTAAATTAATAATAAAACAAATGCAAATTATAAGATCACAAATCAAAATGCCAGTTCACGATGTGATACATTTTCTACTCAAATTTATTTGAAATAGATTCATCATATAATAATTAAGTAAATATTATTCAATCATAAATAATATTTACTTAAATAAAAAAGTATCATTATAAAATAAAGTATTTTGTATCATTAATTTATATTAATTATGTTGGGCTTAAAAATTGGAAAAAGATTATCGAGAAAGGATTCTTGCAATATCATGCTCCTTAATCAGGACCTGGAATGCAGACAATTCGGGTAAATCAGGAATAGAGTCTTACTTCAAAATTATATATGAAAAATATTTGTGTGAACTGAATTTAAATGTTTTTTATTTCTGTGACATTTACATGCATGCACTCAATTAGTTATGCTGTGGTAACTACTTTGCTCAATGGTACACTTTCTAAAATAGCCAAATCTGATATTTATTGTTAGGAGGTAAACTTGAAATATTTTAACCTCTTAAATTGTAGGCTCTCTTTATCGATGCATTTAATGATTTGCATTTCTTCTCAACATTTGATAAATTTTAGAATTGTAGAGGAAATTTGAATTTTATTTAAAAAATAATGACATAGGGAATTTCCTCCTGGTATTTATTTAGAATTCTGCAAAATCCTATCATTCAGTAGATTTTGTAGAACTGGTATTCTGAATCAGTAGCCTTTAGTTATATTTTTTAATTTACTATTTTTTTATTTATGATGTACTTTGCAGCTATATAATTATGATTTGATTTAGTATGAATGGGGACAGCATGAAAGATAACATCTGTCGAGACTTCTTGCGGAATGTCTGCAACAGAGGCAGCAGCTGCAAATTCCGTCACCCTGAAGGTGAAGAAGCAAAAGCATTGGGTAAGAAAGATCTTATCTTTTGTCATGACTTCCAGAATAAGGAATGCCGACGTGTCAACTGCAGATTCATTCATTGTACGAAGCAGGAAGAAGAAATGTACCGTACCAGTGGGTACATTGCAGATCACATTTTAGAAAGTGTTAACCAAAAGGGAGGTGGCCAAATTCTGTCAAGCATACCTGTTTGCAAAGATTATCTCAAAGGTGAATGTAAGAGGGGTGGAAGATGTAAATTTAGGCATATTACATCTGGACAGTATCATATGGAGAACAACAATCTGAATCCCCAGCGCAGAGCTCCATTTGAAAATTTTGAACATCCTTTTGATGGGTTTGGAATATGTGAACCACTCCCTAAACGACAAGCTTATGAAGATCAGTTTGTCCCATTCACTGGAGGAAATTCAATGCCAGAATCACATCAATTTTTGCCTCAGCATGTCCGCTTATTGCAAGAGGAGAATAGTAGGCTTATGCATAAAATAGAGGACCTCAAGAAACAGGTTCTCGATCTAACAGCGACCAACCAATTTTTGCGCGAACAAAATGAACAAATTCGGGGACTAGCAAGCAAGGATTGGTATATGTCTCCGTACCAAAACTCTTATTTACCACAGTGAGAGCAATCTTAGTAGCTTTTATGTCTTTTGTCATATGTCACATTAATGTTGTTATACAAATTTTAAGGCATTGATGTTAGTACAAAAAAATTATAGAAATTTGGTGGAAACAAATCTGGTTGACTATAAATGTTGAATCTTTTATTATTATTGATGGTTCAAAATGTTGTTTTTATTTGTCTTTGGGAATTTGAATATATAAATGTTATGTTTACTTCATTCATAGATTTGAACTCGGTGCACATCGATTATATTAATGATTAAAGATTATCTGTAGTGGAGTCTGATTGATGCAGTATTTTAAAAGTTGTATTTATGTAACACAGTAGAGTATCAGCAATGAAGATTAATTGGTTTTACTTTGCATCAATTTTCATATACTGCATTGAACTGTCTTCAGTTTCGTGCAAAATTATTGATGTAGTTTTCAATACGTATTTTACTAACCATTTAAAGGTACATAAGCTTAAAAGTATTGTGCATTTTTAACTGCATAATTTGTACCTTTTCATAAGAATTTTTTGCTGAGCAATTCTTTAAATTTCATAAATGTAAATGTTTTAAAAAATTAAGAAGCTTTAACATTTCACAATTTATTACTTATAGCCAGATATTAAATTTTAATGAACAGTAAAAAAGAAAAAAAAGTAAAAAGTGTCAATAATTTTCTAATTGTTGCATGCTTTTTTAGACATTTTTATTTCCCTTATCTTCTTGCATGTTTGTATAAAAAATGGAATTTTATATTCATTTTTACTTATTTCTCCCTTTTTTTAATATATGCATGAATTATGAAATTTTTCACATTTATATGTTCTCGGCTATAATACACTATTTTATAATTTTCAGATTTTAAGTATCAGTTAATCATGTAAATTAATTTTTTTCATATTATTGGCATCATCTGGTAGTGCATTTCAAATGAAAACTGTTAAAAGATTCCATGATGTTTTTTAAAATTGATTATGATTTAAAAATCAAAATTTAGATTTTTAAAAAAAATTATTATGTTCTAATAGAAAATTTTCTGTTCTTTATTTATTTTTGTCATCCATTATCTAATTTGTGATATACTATTCCACATTTTTATTATTTTCAATTACCTTGTTAAATTTAATAGAAAGTTTGTGTTGGTTTACTGGTTAAAAATTTTAATTTTCAAAATGCTCTACAATTTTGATTGTTGGCTCTCCATTGTGCATGCATTTTTCGAATTTTCATGCACTTGAACTTGTATGTACACAAAGATGAGGGAATACTATGCATATATTTGCTACTTGTTGCCCTATATTTTATTAGAAAGTTATCTAATATTTGTTTGATATTTTATTATTTTCATGAAAGCAATGTTATTTCAAGGAATACTGAAAACTGAATGCTAAATCCTAACCTTTCAATGCTTTAGAATATTCAAAAGTCTATTTATATGTATAAAAAAATGTACTTAAAAAATCCTTTCATTTTGTCTCAAAATTATTTTTTACCAGGATTTATGATGCTGTGAGCATTTTTATTTGTAGACAATAGAAAGTTTTCAAATAGATGGTAAAAAGTTGTGAACAAAAACTTTGTTTTTATCACTAATTAATTTTTTTTCAAAAATAAGAAATAAATTTAATTGTATTTAATGTTAACATAAAATCAAGTAATCTATATGGGAAAAATAAATTTTCTATTTAAGAATATATTAGTTTTGGATTTTTAAATAGTATAGATTTCAAGAAAGATTTTGCATTACTTTGCAATTGGTTTCTCTAATGCACTACCATTTATAATGAAAATACATTTAAAATTATATCAATAATATATACAATATAATAGTGTATTAGTAATTATTTTTCATTCATATCCTTATGATAAATTGCTTTTTTTTTTGTCCCTTACAAAAGTAACAACAGTTTATTATCTTTGAATTGGTTACAACATTTTGAAGCTCAGATCTCCTTTGCATTTTTTTTTTCAGTCGATAGATGACTATAAATTAGAAATTTTTAAAATTTGATATTCTGTTGTTTAATATACAATTCTGATTATTTATAATTGACCAAGAATTCTGATTCTTTTAGTTTTGAGGTATATAAAGTTGTGCTCTGTACTGCCATTTTAATATACGCTATTTCAGTTATATGTTTTTGCACCATCTTTATCATATACTTTGTGCTTTTCACATCTGTTTTTAACTGAAGGAATTAAAAAGGATGGGGACAGTAGGATTTATGTAAAGTGATAACTAAACAATATTTCTTGTAATAAATATAATAAAATAAAAAAATTTATTTATCCATTTTATGCATTTATGAAATTTTCTTTTTATTAAAATGCATAAAATGGTAAATCTTATGCACATAAAAATTATTGTGGTTGAACTTTGCATTTTACATTTTTTGGCTGTTTCAGGCAGAGATTGCATTTTTTACAGAATAATGACATATTTTCATTCTTAATCTCTTATATTTCTTCTTAATTAATGCTTTAATGATTCTTTATAATCTTATTTTTGCATCTTCCTCAAAGTCACATGTGAAAGTAATTCAACTAACATTATTAACTTTTATCGTGCTATATACTTCAAGGTATTGCAATAATAAATATCCTTTTAATTTTTTTGTTTTAACTTCTCCAAGGATGAATTTGTGAAATGAAATGTATATATATATTAAGATCTTCATCATTTAAAACATTTATCATTTAAGGTCTTTTTATCGTTTTAAATCAGCAGTAATTCTATGAGTCTAAATATATTAATTTCCATTTTTGAATTTTTATTTTATGTATTTTCATTTTTTCTTACTTAAGCAATTATTATTCTTTTTAAAAAAATAAATTTTTCCATACAGTTTTAGTTTCTTGAGAAAGCCAAAGTAGATCTAAACTTCAACTATTCTTTATTTTTTCAGAAAATGTTTTATTATTTTTTTCATATAAATTTTTATGAAAATCATGGTTTAGTGTTGCTTGCTATTAAAATTTCTTATGTATGGTTGCTCTTGTTTTTTATTTTTCAGCTGTTGCATTTATCTTTTTTTAATATAGTGATTTATTGTTTTATTATGATGTAGATGTAAGAAATTGTTTATATTGTTGTGTAAATATGATCTTGTTATTAACATTATGATTGAAATCAAGTTGCCGAAAATGACATCAGAATTCGCTAATATTTTTACCAGAAGTTTGTCTTATGTACCAACTTTTATGACCAGATATTTCGGTCTTATATTGGTAGTTATGATGCAATAAATTTGATCAAATTTAAGGTTTTGTAATTGGAAGTAAGGCTTTATATCTAGAGCTTGTAAAAATTTTGTAGATGTTGTTTATATAGTGAGCTATATTTTTAAATATTTCAATTGTTATTGTTTTTTACTTGTTTTAAATTAGTATTGTCATATGAAGCAGTATCAAATTGAAATTGATGAACTGAATATATTCTTATTTATCAAAAGCTTGTTGAATATTTTTTTTAATTGGCTATTTTACAAATTCATCAGTTAGCATTAGTTCTTATAATAACCACTTAATGTTAACCATTGTTTGTTTTATGCAAATTGACTTGAAAAGAAGACAATTTTAGACTTCAGCTGCCTGATTTCAGTTAAAAACTGTTTTTGTTGATAAATTTTTCTGAATATTTAGAATGTTTCTCATTAAGATTATATGTGATAAATGTTGAAATTTTAAGAATGAAATTCCCTTCCATTTTATGTGGCATGTCTTTTGATAAATATTTCAATTTTCCATCCAATAAATTTTAAGTTTTCACAAATTATTGCTGTACTATTTGTATCATTTTAAAATTTGATATTCTAATGGGAGATATTTCCATTTCCATCGAATTAACCATATCAAGAATCCTTCTGTGTATAATAGATGTTTATAAGTCTATTCTAGACAATGCTTAGGTTTGCTTCCTATATCAGGGTGTCTACCAATACTGAAGATGCCAGAAATTACATATTTTTTCAGCTATTTAGAACTTTCTCTGAATTCAAGGCTGCAGAAAATTTACATCTGCCTTTTTGGATTAAATTACTGTTCTTAAAAATTGCTCAATTAAATAGAAATAACAAACACTTTTTTAGTTTGTGAAGCTCATTTTATAACAAACAAAGATTTAAACAATTCTTTGCCATTTTTTTAATATTTAAAACTAAAATGTGCCTTTTATATATAAAATTTCTTTTTAAATTAACCCTTTCGCTATAGGTGGTACAAGTACTATATTAGTAAATTTTTACTTTTGGTTCTTAACTGGTACAATTCAACATTAGAATTTTATTTCCTTGGTGGCAATAATTTGCCTAGTCATCAGGCAGCTTGTAGATGGTTTTATTCCATTGTAGGTGATGCCATTCCATTATTGCCAATGAGTGAAGACAAGAATAAATAATTCTTCAAGCATCTAAATAAACCACAGATCTTATCTTCCAGTAATTTGAAAAATATCAAAATTCTTTATTGTTTTTCTTTTAAAATCCTTGTCTTAAGAGGTTGTCTTGGATATTTCTATAGTAATCTGAATCATAAGTTAAAGTGCATGAATAAATATGTGTAACTTTGGAATTTTTAATAAATATATTTTTCTGTAGAGAACGACATATTAAATTTTTTGTAAGTATACAGTGGCACTTTGTGCTTTTGAAAGTTTTGTCAGAAAGTAATGGATATCTTATGAATATTTGGCTGAAAGTCTGTTGTCTATTTGTATTATAAATAAGATTTTTTTTCCATCTATTGCTAATTAAATTTAGCAAGTTCACTGCAGTTATTAATAAAGTGTTTGTTGTTACCATGAGATAATGTGACCATGGAGAGGTATAAAGTAAAATATATGATCCAACTGGTAGAAATCTTGATCTGATATAACCCAAATTGCTTGTCTTCCATATTGCCATCAAGCAATAGGAGTTACCTATTTGACTGGTGAGAACTTCCCTATCAAATACTTCTTCCACTTAGAACTATAATTTGGCAGCTTATGCCATTTTAGGCAAAAATATTGCAAATAATTCAGATATCTTATCAAATGGTATTTTTCATGATCATCTGAGAAGATATTTCTGAGAATAATCTACATTTTTTAATGCAGTAAAAATGCTAAGAATTTAAATAAATTTTAACTCATTCAAATTAAATGTTTAATTGTTTTGTCTTCATTACATCCATAGTATCAAAATTTATTTCAAACCCTAGAAAAATGGATATGTAATCATTGTTATTTATTTATTTTAACTTAAGAATTTGGTAGACACCCTGTCAATTTGTATAGCTCTTAAACAGTTGTCACTTAATATAAAACCTAAATGTTTATATATGCTTAGCACACAAAATCATTTTTGCTGGTCAGAAACATTCTGCATTTATCCGTCCCGTCACTTGCGGGCATCGCTCAAATATTCTAGATTTATTTATAAATTGATAAAGCATTGTAATAATTATAATAATATTAATAATTTTTTAGTTATAATCCCAATAAAGATGGGTGATGTAATTGCATTAATGTACTAGACCTGTAGTCCTATGAAGCCATAACTGTGTCTTTGTGCTCGTCATGTTAGTTTGGATGGCATTTGAGAGTGATGTAGCAAATGAAATAGTTTGAGAATTTGTATTTTGTTATCCCACTAAATTTTAATCTCTGAAGATTTTTCTAATGAAAAGATATATAAAAAAAGGGAAATTTATTATGTGTGTATTTTTCTGGGGCTGATTTCATGTAGTAGAATTTTAATTATTATTATTCTTAATATTTTCTTTAATTTTTATTTGTAGTTCAGTTTGTTTATCTCTATTATGACAACCAGTTATAGAACAAAGCATCTTCATTTTTTGTAAATCAATAATTAGTAACTTTTCTAATAATTATATATTTGCAATTTTTTCCATAATTCGTTGAATTTGTTATTTATTGCAATAAAGTGTTTCATAATGATGAGTGTCGTACGGTAATAAAATGTAAAATTCGGAGCATGTAATTTTTTTCATGCACTGTTGTAGATTTATGTATATTCTTTTTAAGTTCTTGTGCTTGAAAATATTCTAACATAGAAAAATTTACTTTGAAATAAAAATTATTATTATTAAAAAATTATAAAAAAACTATTACTTTGCCATAAAGATGCTAAAAAATTAATGTGACTTTTTGCACAAAGTATTAAATGTAATTAATAATTTTATTGTCTCATCTTTAAAGAATTACTGTATTAAAAATATTGAAATCGCAGTTGATATATTTTCAATTTTGAAAATCAGCATTAAAAATTTGAGTCATTGAGGTATACTAAATATCATTGGTATTTTATCCTATTTTTATAATTACTACGTTATTACAACTAAAACTTATGTTTTCCATTAATATTTAAAAAATGATTTATTCTTATTAGGATTCTGTTTACAAAAGTATGAAATGAAAAATTTTGACTTTTTATATTAATTGCTTTATATTCTATCAAAGTAAAGTTAATCATTATTTAAAAGATGTATTCCAGTTATTACTGTTGTTATAATTTATTGAATATGCTGATTTTTATTTTTTACATATTATTTCTTGCTCTTTAATTTCCTTTGCTTTCATTGATTATATTAACATGAGGTTAGTTAAAAATCGTATCATTTGTGATTTTTTAAAATTTTGATGATGTACAAATATTAAAAATAAGTTTACTGAATTTTCAAATACAGTCTCACGGGAACTACTTAAAACTTAAAAGACATATATGTGAATAAAGTCCCCCCCCCCAGTAATGTAATTTATTTCATTGCCTGTTGGGAGTGCAATAAACTGAACAAAAATAATATGTGTAATATTTGCATATCATAAAGTTAGCTCTGAAAAAAAAAAAATTCTCCCTCAGTTCATATGTGTCATCTTTTTTTTTTTAATTTGAAAAAATGTATGTGCTTTGATAATATTGAAAATTTCGTCACAACATTTCTTTTATTAAATATTGTGTTATTATTTGAATATAGCTATTTTCTGCATTAAATATTCATTATGCTAATTTTGAATAATTTAATTTAATTTTGGGTTTCATGCATGAGGATGGTTCAAAAAGTAAGATAGCAAATCATATGAGAGAAAAGATTTATTCACAAAATGAAAAAGATAGGCAAAGGTAAGAAGACATAAGTACATATTACTTTACCACATAATTACTGCGATTGTTGAAGCATTTGTGTCATTGGTAATCCAATCTATTTAAATCAGTGTAGATGAAATCAGGGTCTAAGTCAAGAAGATAATTAACAATTGCTTCAACAATGTTTCTGAAATACTTTCTTATCCTCGGGTGTCTGATAATGCATCCATTGTTTGCTTTCTGTAATAATTTGGTGCAAGAAAGAAACATCTGCCTGGTTTCTCATTAAATGCTCAAAAGACAATCCCACTTGTGTGACTTCATTGTTATTTGAATGTTGTTACAATAACCAATGAGAACACATCTTCTGGCAGCCCAATTTTTTATGTACAATATTTAGTACTCTGATAGTGAAGATGTTCAGGTTTTGTGCATTCTCTCTCTTATCATGGAATTTCTGCACCTATGGAAACTTTTGTTACCTTATTTTTTGAGCCACCACCTACATGTATTTCAAACAACAAAATACCCTAGCTTTAAAGGCTGTATTTAAAAAAAAATCAAAAGATAACTTTGATAGACCAGTAACTTGAAAGGAAAATATAGAGTTATTCCTGCTGTAATTTAATTTGTATCCTTTGTGATTATTACGAGAAATTGGACGATTATTTGGTGTCCATTTTATGTTACCGAGCTTATGATAACTACAACATATGTGGAATGAATACCAATCACTTTATGGATAGTTTTCTGACATGAACACTTTTGTAGCATGTTCAGTGCTTGCTGAATCCTTTATGCATTCTTATAAGACTCTTTTCAATAATATTGGTGAAACTAACATATGATGTTCTCCCCATTAATAAGTCAAACACCAATTTACTTTTAGCAAATTCCATGGCACAGGGTATCTTCTGTTGTGTAATGTCTGTTGTAGTGCAATGCAAGGCATTGAATCTCATCGAACTGATGAAATTTAGAATGTTCCCTTTACAGTAGTTTGCATACTGATGAATTCCTTGTTATTCGATTACAGAAATATAGCCTTTCAAAGTGTGGGCATTATTTCACAGTCCCCTTGTACTTACTAGGGTAACATAAATCCGAGCATCTAGATGTATTTATTGTTGTTATTTATATTTTGTTATTTCTAGTGTAAAATCAAATGAAACTCATTCTTGATTTCTAGAAACGATTAATGTATTTTTATGATTATTCCAGATACTTTATTACATAAAGCCATAGGAATTTTTCACCAAAAGTTATCTCCGTGCAATATAATAAAATATCATCAAAAATTTATATTTTAGGTAGTAATTTTAAAATGTGACTAATTAGTGATAAATTTGAGTTTTTTTTAAATATTTTAAATATCCTTGAATTAAGGTAATATGTTTATTATTTAAATGAGGGAATATCAAATATTCTTTTGTACTGAAGCCTTTAAAATTCTCTGCAATCCAGAATGACTGATATATTGACATGTGAAATCACTAAAAAAGTATTTTGTTAGAAATTACAAAAAAATGTTTTAGCATAATTTTAAAAAAATTCATACTGCTTATAAAAGTTTAGTATATAAGAATGTTTCTACCTCTGTTTGTTAAGTCTATCTGTTTTCTTTTTATAAATGTTGCATTTTAGAGTATATTATATGTTTACAATGCTTTCATTTTCTTTTATGTTCATTTACTGAAACAAACTGGTTGAATCTGTATTTAGTTTTAATCAGTGTTGTGCTTTTATTGGCATATTTCTTGTTTTGTAACTATGTTTCATCTCATCATAGTTGTTCACACAATTTTGCATTTGTTATTCAGATCAATAGATTATTATCAGTTTTATTCATTGCAGAATTATTCAGAAACTGTATGCCATAAGAAAGGTCAGTTATGCAGCTTACTGATATAGTAAGATTTTCATGTTCATAATTTTCTGTATAGTAATTTTCTGCGTTATCTTATTTGGGTTTCTCATATTAGTGGCAGTTTATTCATTTCATTTTCAGCACTCAACTTAAAAATATTTATCAAAATGGACAGCTAATCAGAGATTCCAGGCCAGGTAATCAGATAATTATTTGTTTTAGTTATTCAAAAAAAAAATGTCAGTGTTTCAAAAATAATCAGTTATGAAGTATAATGATATAGTAGATTCTTATTTTCCCGATTATTTGTGTATTATTAACAATTGCATTTTCTAGCAGAAAAAAAAATGTACTAGTAGTGTTCATTTTTTTTTATTTGGGTAGTACTAAAGTTCTTCCAAATCCCCCCCCCCCCTTTGCATTTAAGATTATTTAAAGATCCAATACCCTGGATCATTAAAATTTCACACATCAATTACATTGATCAAATGAATAAAAGCTCTAATTATTCAGTAGATTGTTTCATTCATATTTCATATATGATGAACTTTAATATTTCACTCATATTTATGATGGCTAAATTTCATACTAATTTGGAAAGGAAAAAATAGGCAACTCTACATATAATAAAAAAGAACAGCATTTCTTTTCTTTTTCTTTTTGATTGACTTAAACATGAGATATAAAAAAATTAAGCTCTATTTAAAAGGATGTAGTACACAGAGATGTTTTGCTGAAATAGCTGATGGGAAAATACTGTTGCATGATGTGTACCTATGCATTGATTAATTAAAATTTCATTTCAGATGAAATTTCTAACTCCATTAAAAAGTTAATTTGGAATTATGAATTTGTGTGTGTGACCAAAAGTATTACTTTAAGTCTTTTTGTAAAAAGAAGAAGAAGAAAAAAGTCAATTTTTTAAAAAGAAAGATTAATAAATGCATCTTTAAATATGTTATCATTTTAGAGTTTTCAATTTTATACATAAGCCATCCCATATTACCCATTTTTACCTAAATCCAATTAATATGTGTTAAAAATAATTTCAGGATATTAATGCAGAGAAATTTAATAGTTATTAAAAATTCTTAGGTTAAGATTTTTTATATTATTTTTGCCTTACTATTTTTTGTTTATTCCTATTGTACATCCAGAGAAGTAACTTTTTGTCCGATTTTTTTTTTTATTATTATTATTAAGGAAAACTAAGGCAACAGTCATAAATTAGGAAAAAGTGATTTTCGGAGCACTAACACACTTGCTAATTAAGGTGCTTATAATATAAAAGTAGATTTTTACTTTTATATTACTGTTAGTACAGAAAAAGATATAAGTGATAAGAGGCTAATTTCCTTGCCTTGTTTTTTTTTTTTTTTTTTTCATAGCTAGGTCAACATTTTATGAATGAACTGTGTATCCAAAATGTATTTTGTGAATGAGCTATGTTTTATATTAAATCATCAATTAATCCAAAATGCTCAATAAACTTTTGATGTGCAACTTTTATAATGACAGATAAACTACCAGTTAGAGTCATGTCTCCTTTAACGATATATTCTTCTCCTTAGAAAAAATGCTTCTAGCTTATTTTTATAAAATTTTCCTTTCATACAGTTTTCTTAAGTTTCTAAAATCACAAATTGTAGCTAAATTTAACTGAATTACGGTACTGACATGTATTGATTTTAGCTATGAGGTCCTGTAATATTCTATAATTCAATTGTTCATTAACAAAAATTCTTTTCACTCCAGTACATTGAATCTAATTTTTTAGATATTTATTCCTACACAGTCACACCAACCTAACTTTGGGTCACCTCACACATTTGAAATGCTTAGTAAATGTGATATTAAAATAGCCATTACTGGCTTATGCACCAAAGCCTCCCATAAGAGGTATGGCCCATATCATGACGTGGACAGCATTATCACACCATCTGCACCATACTACCCTATAGAAAGTAAGAAACTGCTTACTTAAACTGCAACTTTTCATTCATGATTTTCTGATGGCCTTCTAGGGGAATTGATTCACTCTATGTGCATAATTTTCTTATTTTAGTGAATTTTGATTGGTGGGAGCTTACATTTAAGCATGTTGTCAACAGAATAATAAAAATGAGAATCTACTATATCACTCCTTTTAATATGAAAATAATTTATTCAATCTCAAATCATAGATAATAAACCTTCAAATAATTTTTATATTCTATGTAGCATTTGATCTGTAAAAATTCAGAAATTTTATTTGAGGTCATTTTTTTTAAAGATTTTTTATATAATTAACTATATGTGTCAAATGGATAAGCATTTTCAAGAGCTGTCCTTATCAGAGGTTTGATTTTTTTTAATGGACATACCTGTTTTTCTGAATCTAATTTTTTAACATATGTAATTTGGGCATTGTATGAATTGTGTATTTTTTCAAACACTTGGTAAAATATTGTGAAATATCTACTCAGGTTTTCTTACGTGTATATTAAATGTTTTTTAATCTTCGATGTGTCAGTTAAGCTCTTTAATTCCATAATGTTTGTTTTTATTTTTCATGGGTAAGAAGAATTATTTTATTTTTCAAAAAATTGTTAATGGAGCTGTTTTGTGAGAGAATTGCCGAATGTTAAGATGTGTTATAGTTTACTCAGTATTTTTTAGTAAATTGTATGAATCAGTAATTTCATATTTGGATGATTATTATGCAGGTCAAACGAAATGATAGTTGTTCTTAAACAAAATACGGAGAATTTTTAATATTTTACCTTGTAAAAAGGTAACATTTGCATGATTAATACCTACGGAAAAGAGTTTCATATTTTTAATACATTATATTGTTGAATATGTTAGTCCTAAAAAGGTCTGTACCTTTTGTCAGCATTGTAGAAAATTGTTAAAATTCAATCTAAAGTTCTATAAAGGCTTTGAATGTATTGCTCACCGCAACCTTTGTGTCCATTAGCAAGATAAGGTTGTACTTCAATGTAACCAAACATTAAATGTGTTTTGAGAATTATGCTTTCTGTTATTTTGTAATTACAAGGGATTACTGTTTTTCTTGTGGATGGTTTTTTCAATAAAAGAAAACAAATTTATATGTCTCTCTTTGCATCAGATTGTTGTTATGGTGATAAACGGATTAGATTTAAGAATACGATACTGCACCATCGGCAAATTTTAGATACTTCCATTAGCTATATTAAATTCTAACGTCAAATTTGGCGAATTATCACATGAAAAAATTGTTTGTTGGCAGTACTGTATTCTTAAATAACAAGGTTTCTAGTGGTCAAGTATTAGTTCCAAATTTCGGTTTTGAATTACCTTCTAAATATTTTCAATCCCAAAATCGTAAGATAACTCCTCCGATGCCTTCTGGGGGTTGAATGAACATTATCTTATCCTGTTCTATGATGCTGAACTTGTAAGAAGTAGGGATTTAGAGCAACAATGAATTCCAAAATATAATCAGTTTTTGTGATGTCACAGCTACATGACGAATATCATTAACTGTTTATATTGTCTAACTTTTCGTTCCCTTATGCTATGCTTTAGTATGATGTCATTTGTTTTCGTATAAAATTCGTTTAATGGATTTCAAAGTAGTTTAACTCGAAGCTCTTAAAGTGAATCATGATAACGTCATTGATTCCATTCTCTAAATATTTAAGGTAGTCAGATTTTCCTGAGCAGTTCGGACTGATGTAACTGAGATGAATAAACCATATGTGAAATTTTTTAAAAAACAAGCAATTTCTTTATAAAACAGAAAATTTTAAATATGATTTTATTAAATTAATTATTTCTCCAATGCAAAAATAATGATTTTGTAAGCAAAGTTCTTTAGCTAATTTAAGCTCTTCGAATTAGCTCGACTGCAGTTCGCAGATCAAATAATCATTTTTCTGATAAATTTCTCATTCATAGGTGATAAAATACTATACAAAAAACATAGACAATTAGACATATATGGTGATATAATTCAGACAGGTGATCCATAAACATTTCAAAGTATCTGGAAGCTTGAAAATTTGTTTTGCCGATTCAGCTAAAATACAAGCTGCCACCTAACTGGTTAGTAGAATAAATAACTCACTTGAAAAGATTTAAAAAAATATCTTTTCATTCACCATTGAATTTGAGTATAATATATTTGAATGTATATATACAATGTATTGTAAAGAATATATATTAATCGATGCATTGTATTAACATTTAAGAATATGACGAATATCCAACTTCCAGATCTCCCCGAATCCGGAAGGCATATTTTAGAAATTTTATTTGGCTGTGAATAACATAGTTCAAAATTGCTTTAAACACAACAGGCGAAATTTGGTGTAGTGTCTTTTCACCAAATTTGTAGATTTCTATCATATTTTGAACGAAATCAATTCAAATCGAATCTGATTACCCGAGTAGAAGCGAACACGATAATTATAAAATTATATAGATAAAATTTGATACTGAGATTTAATATCTAAACTATAGATTTATATGAAATTTTGAACCAAATCTGTCAAAGGATTGTTGGTTTGTTATTTCTATATTTATGTAAACCCGATAACAAAAAAACCCACATCGACTTGCTTTAATGAAATTTGGAATACAATTTAAGCAAATAATGGCAAAAAAGTTTTGGAGCTCTCGTAAACTGGTTAATGACTTAAATTAATTAAGACAAATAATAATGACTTAAAAAAGTAATAATGTTCTCACATAACTTGAAATTTGCGATCATAGATTTAATTTTTTTTTTTCTTTATATTATAACGGACAGTGAATATACAGATCAGATCACTCGTGTATCGTTCTGCCTTGCGCAAGGTCCAAAATTTGATGCGGATGAAAGGGAATAACAAATAACACCTTTATTAGAGAGCATGCGAGAAAGTTTCGAAAGACCATTATTACTGCCATTATCACTACTACTGATTTTTTAATCGGCATAAAAAGCAAAATATAAAAGCTTCGAACCCCAAATCCAAAACATTGTAACATGATAAAGTTTTATTCATCTATTAATTTTATTTTTAATTAGGGGGGTTTCGACCCTATTCTCTTTCGCTCATCAACCCCTATATTGTCCAACACTATACCTGGTGTTCATCAGTTCCAGTTAGTAAATTTTTAAATTCCACTGACCATTCGTTCGACATTGGAAACTTACAATTAATCTTTCCATGAGGGCAGCATACATTTGCAATCGGCCTACTTCGGATTCAAAACTCAAAGTCCTGCAATGAGAACATTCTTTGCTCACATCTCTTATATTTAAGAATTAATTCAAATTTTCACGTTTTACTGCCAACGAAGCAACATCACGATCAGTTTTTCATTTTAAATTCACAGATTCTCACTAGGTCTTTCTTTGCATTTTTTTTTTATCATCTGATATATCTGGATGCCCCATTACTATTTAAAAACAACAATGCAGTGTTAATTCATGTATTGCTTAGGTATTTCAGATTATTGCTAGCCAAGAAACGAAAAATTTCCGTTACTCGAGAGTAGTAAATAAACCGGAAAACTATTCATTAGCGTTGCCACAAACTGTATGTCTAAAAGTAGAATTAGCAAATATATTGTACAAACTCAGTTGTTCTTAATTTGGTTTAATCATGGCTTTACTTTACCTTATATGTTACTATTTCAATGTCAAATGCAATATAAATACTTTCTACGATGTAATGATAATTTTCATTAGATATTTAAAACAATAGAAGCAAAACAAACCTCAAATGTCATGAATCAGGTGACTCACTTAATATCAGTCACAAAGCGAATAAAACGCAATGTTTACATAAAAAATGTTTTATATATATAATAGAGATAAATTTAATTTATATCCTTAACTTGCGCACGTTATTTGTATTTAATATCGACGCAACATGCGTGAATATAAGCAACATAAACAATGAAAAATTGTGAAATATATTAAAGAAAATTGGTATCACCGCAAAACGTAAAAGCTTTTTTTTGGGGGGAGGGGTATCAAAATTTGTAAAAATTGTTTTTTTACGATTATATGCTAGAAAATTATTGCAAAAACACTTGATGTTTCGATTGACTTTTGATTAAGAATTTGATTAAAATTTTGAACACCCTTTCTTAGTAAGGCTCCCTCTCCAAGAAATAAATAAAGCTCTACCAAATTTGGTAGCTTTAGGTCCAACGATCTACTTTGTAGAATGTCTTGCTGGATTTTTTTAACGTCCATTCACCAAAGTTGATTTCTTAAAATCGATTTTTTGTGAAATATAAGCTTGGCAATTTTTTATTGCAATCCTAAAAGTCATTTGTTACCATATCCTGTAGTAATCCAAGACGGAGAATTTTAGAATTTTTGAAAAGCTAACAGGATTTTGTGTTTGGCGAGAAACCGGACGTTTATTTTATGTCTGACAATTTTTTAATGTCGCATGACACAATTTACAGACTATATAATAACTTTTAAATATTATCATTATAAGATTTTATAAAAGTACCTAAAATTACCTTTGCTACTGACGTATTATTCCTGATGTTTTCATTTTGTAATTTCGATTAGAAATAATCCAGAAATGGTAACGCATTCGGACATTTTTATAAGAAAACGATTTTTCTGCCGTTTTAATATTTATAAAACCATCTTTTTAATATTGCCATTTTTTTAATATTATCAATTAATAATGCCAATTCTACAGCCGAACTGTTTAAACTATAAGTAAAACTATAAGTAAAAACGGAATTTTTAAAATTTTGAAGCGATGTAAAATTTATTTTTATGCAATAATATGCTCGATTATCATTGCGAAAAAATGTAAAGATTCCATTTAATTTTTAATTAATTGAAATTTACCCCCAAAAAATCATTCATAAGTGCACATTTCTATCTTCGAACTTATAAATGCGCCAAATTTGGCAGATGTGAGTTAAACGATATTCTCTGCAGAGCGCTAACACATACACATTCAACTTTATTATTAATAGAGATTATCTGGTAATAATAAAGTCCAGCATAACTTGAAATTGAAATGTATCCATGCCCGTTTCTTAAAAATATATACAACGTTTTTAATATAAAAATTACTTTTATATAAAATCCTATAATGCACAAAATTCTCTTATCGTTTACACCTTTATTTAAAAAGAGAACGTAAGTTTGTGCTTTATGATTTTTAAATATTGCCTATGTTATATTTTATAGGTTATAGTTTTAAAATCTATTCATTATTTTATAAATTATTATTTTTAAAAAAATATTCAAAATTTGATTGGAAAGCTAATAAATATAATTTTAAAGTTCTGTAATATTATACTTTCATTTAACTGTCAATACTCAAGATAAAATAATCTATTCTATTCATGGAAGCATAGTTTTTAATTACTACTAAAAATAAACTATCTATTTAATTAATTTCCCTAAAACCTTCTTTATATTCCATAATAGTAGGCAAAAATCGAAGAAAATCTTTTCTGAAGTTCTTTTCTGGTAATGAAATACTATAATGAAGCGAATACGTTTTTTCAAAATACATATACATTTTACTTTGTTACCGAATTTAAAAGAAAATGTTTGTATGTATATATACCAACATAAATGTTCCAAATAGCTAAAATGTGTCGAATTTTTTAAAATATTCCGAATATAAAATGGAATTGCAATAAGCATTGAATTAAGTTGATTTAATAAGTTAAATAATTTTGTATAACTCATAAATAGGTATCATTTCTAAAAATCTAAAAAAAATATGGATTTTTTTTTTTTTTTTTTTTGCACAGATTTTTAAATATTTATTCCTACATTTAAAGATAGTTGCTTTGAAAAAAAATAATACAAATAATTAAACAATTTCTATAAAATAATCGTTTTGAAAATAATATCCAAGAATGAAATGAGGAATTTTTGGTAAGAGAGATAATAACTTTAATGGCTTTTTAATTGAAATTAACCAATTATGATATTACTTCCTCTTTAAAGCATAGTAATGGACATATTTATTTCTATATTCCCATGAAATGATGGTTTGAATTGGCTGGCAACTATCTTTAATTATTTCATTAGTAAAAGGAAAGAGGAACTAATTTGAAGCGAAAGGTTAATTGAGATCTTTATTTGTCTGTGCTCTTCATTATAGGAAATGCGGAAAATATATCTAAGGCATTCAAATTGTTGAAAAATTGTTCCAAAAGCAGTCAGACAATGCATAAAATTTTACAGTTTATCGTATTTTTATTGCTTCTCTAATAATGTCAACATGATTATGTGAATACTCTGGGTGCTCTATGTAAATTGCGTGATACGGTTTACATATAGTATCCAGCAAAACCATTCAAAATTTTCTCAAGGTTAGCCGTTGATTGGTCGTTGGTCTACGGAGCTTCCGAATGGCACATAGCCACTTTTTGGATAGTATGTACTATTATTAGAGTATTTTGGGTAGTATGTTCTCATTTAAAAAAGAGTTTTTCAAAATTTGTATTAAATTTTTATTTAAAAATTATTCGAAACTTCAACGTTTCCCCTAAATAATTTCGGAGAATATTATTGCACTAATATATTTTTAAAGCAATTTCTATTTAAAAAAAATCTTTCAATGATATAATTTTCATATAATTTTTCTCTTATTTTGATAAATTTTGAAATTTTTTAAAAATATAAAAGATCAGATGTCGTTCTTGTCATCTGACTGCAACTCAAAATCATGACTTTCATTCAAAAATAGCTCTTGTGTTGTTTGAAACGGTTGTAATATAACTAAATAAATAAATAAATCATCATACTACGAAGCACAAAACAGGCATATTGTCACTATATACAGAGATAAAAAGAGGGGGTGGGGAGATTTTGCCTCTTATATTGATACAGGTCTTTTAGCCAACATTTGTCCAAGATTCGTAATTTCAATGTAAAATCTGTCAAATTCCATCTTATTCTGGCTTTCAGTTTCGAGGGCAATGAAAGTCTAAATACTCGCGTTCTGACATCCTTATTACTATGCTCTCAAGTACATGGAGACAGAAAAACATAGTTTTAATCAAAGCATTTTTTCAGGACAGGGTCACACATTTGTAAGCTAAAGAATTTCAGGAATGACTGCCGGTTCAGAGGTCGGATTCTTAAACTAAATTATATATATATAAAAACGTCTGCTAAATGTCTATTAACAGATTTAGATTATGATACTTACCGAACGAGACCACATACCAAATTTATTCTTATATTTAAGATATCGCGTTTGCATGTTTGTGAAATTACAGACGGATTGCCGGATTTGATTCTAAATTTCACAAGTATCTACACTTTCGATGTTTAAACTGTGTAAAAAATATTATTCATCTAAGTCTCTTCTTTTTGAAGTTATCAAATTGGCTTGTATTCTGGCAGGTGAACAGACTTCTGAATGGATTTCGCTCAAAAATTTTATAGAAATGTGCAAATTTAATATAAAGAACATATATCAATTTTCAAGTTTGGCTCAAAGCGCTTTTTAGCTATCTTTATCACAGAGAGACGATCAGACAAACAGAAATGTGTTTTTTGAATTCGGGAAAATCTAGAACGTGGGGATAGGTCAAAATCTCGAGTTCTAATTTTTCGACATTCTATTTTATTCGTAATATACAAGAAAGCAAAAATGAGATGAAATTAGATGGCATACATATATGTGCATAAAGGTTTCTCAAGCATTATGATATGTTTCTCAAAAGCGACTTCTACAGAAAATATTAAGTACTTTTCAAAATATTTTTTAATTATTTGAGACTTTGCAGAAAACTAGCAACAAGGATGATAATTATAAAAGAACACTGGAAAGATATTCGTTATGACAATATGCACTTACTGACATTAAAATAAAGGTGCAAATGGGAACAAAATTTTGTTATTTAACATATAATGTTTTTAAACTGGCATTCTTTTTCTTAAAGTGTAATGTAAAAAAAAAAGTGTCAGCAAAGACGAATTTATTTCGTAATTTACAAAAATGCTCTGCTTAACAGATTGTAATTGCCACTAAGAAAGGAGTTTTCAAATCGAATCGTACTAAACGGTTTTCAATAAAATTTGTAAAAAATAAACTAAAATGATAACTAATAATTAAAAAGTTATACTTTTTTTATTTTTTTTAAATAAAAAAATTTTTTTAACATAATTTGTGGCATTGCTTTTCATTATTGTAATGAAAATAAAACTAAATTTATTATTTCATCAAATCTTTCGCTTGCGTGTTTTTTGTTAGAGTTAACTTTATGATAATGAAAACAAATGGGTAAAACTAGAGAACTCGGCACAAATTTTCTGTAAATCTTGCCAAACAGTAGAAAACGTCAAGTAAAGAATACAATTAAGTTACTATACTTGGCAATTTACCTCCTTTAAAATGTAATTTACAGTTTGGAGATTGTGCCAAATTTCTTAATTTAGCTAAGCATTGTTTGTTTTGAACATATTTCCAAAGTACTATTTTCGCTTTCATTTCTTAACTTTCATTTTTTAAGCTGGCATTCTTTCTGAAATTTTTGCGATAAAAAACCGTTACATACAGAATGCAATAGCTGATTTAATCAAGCCAGGTGAATCAAACCTAAAACATTAGATGTTTCAGAACAAGAGGAGCAAAATTTAAGATTTCTTTTTCATATAATGAAACTTATCATCTTGTTAACGAATTTAATAATGTTAAATCAACTAGATAAATTTATAAATGAAGTACTTTCAAACTTGGAATCATTAACTTAATTCATAGCTGAACGTTATCCTGTAGAAAAAATTGAAATCATTTTCCATCTGAAGTTTACAAAAAATAAAGTAATTTATCTTTAGGCTTAAATGATCAATTTTTTAAAAATTTTTATATTTATGCTATATTATGCAAATAATCATAACAATAAAAGGCAATTATTACACTTATGTCTATTAAAATTAACACGATACTAAACAGATAAAAAAACAGACAATTTAATATTGCCCTACCTGTAGGCATCAGGGTTGATGATGCACAAGTAGAAGGTGATGAGGAAGTGATGATTTGAAGAGGTCCTCTCTCAAGATTACTGAAATCTTTTTCGTTTTCATTGGACCTCTATCATAAAAAAATTGGTTAACAGTGATGTTATTTTTTTTATATTCCTTTAAAAACTTCAGAAATGATGTCTAGGTTACGTTGAAAATGCTACCGTGTCAATAAGTCATATTCTTGATAGTATTGATTTTCTATAATTTTTATTATCGTATCTTTAGAAAGAGTGCATCAGCCGAGATATTTCGTACCTGGAAAAAATTTATTCGTAAAGGAGATTATACATGATTCTAGGCATTGGAGATTTGAAATTTTATTTTATTGGTAATAGAATTTTCATAATTGTAAAAGCGGATTTTTCAATTTAAAATGCTCCATTGTTGAAAATTTTTACATAAAATAATTAAAATCAGCTAAACTTAAATCAATTAAAAATCAGCTAAACATAAAATCAAAATGATCATCTCTTTCTATCTCATTTTTCTCTGCAATATCACTATCAATTATATTTTTCTCTTTATCGTATGGTAAGGTAGAAATTACGGTTTCCACGTTTTGAGCTTTGTAGGAGTCTACAAGTTCCAGCAGATATTTATCAGCCAAACGATGAGCAAGATATTCAAAATCATCAATATTTTGAAAATTAAAGTAAGGTCGCATTCCATCTGCACACATACGCATTAGGCGGTCAACACAAAATTTGTCAGCCATTACATAAAGATCTCTCAAGTGTAACAAGGACTCTACTTTTAAATCCGTTCTTTGCAAATGATACAAAAAATTCATAAATGTTTGACAATCTACGTCAAAAAATCTTACTTTTTTATGATAATGTTCTTGCATCGGATTTCTTAACATGCTTTCAAAAACGGGAGAACAATTGATTAATCTTGAGCCCAGTGTCTCTTGGCCATTTTCAAAAGGGATGGCAAATGTCATACCATCCATAGTTTCAACAAAAAATGTCCACTTGTCTTGATTTTGAGAGACCGGACCATTATTTTCATCATTAGGATCAGAGAATAAATATTTAATTACGTGCTTGAAGAATCCGAAGTCCATTTGAAAGCGAATTCGAAAGTATTCAGGCGTGAATATTTTCAACATTTCATCTTTCTGGAAAAAAATATCGTCCATTATCACATATTCTACTTCTTCTGTTTGTGGTTTAGTTTCAGGCATTACTTTTCTTTCCCCCTTTTCTTTCAAATCCTGTGCAGTGGACGAGCATTCATCGCTGACTTTTGATGGTATTTGTGTTTCTTCGTCCGGTGTTCGAAATTCAACTGACCAAGAAATTCCTTGTGACAAAGGTTGATCAATTTCTACGTCATCATGCAGAATAGCATGGCCATAGGATATTTCTAAAACAATATCCATTCTCAAGGAAATAGAATGAAGTTCTTCTAAATATCGTTCTTCCTTTTTTTTAGCATCTTCACTAAGAGGACGTGGATCATTAATTTCTTTTCTAAGCCTTTCTTTAAGGCGAAGATAAGTCTTGAACAAAGGTGAAAACATATATGTTTTTCTCACTTCATCTGCTGCATCTAACAAAGATAACTCTTCGCTGTGTTTCTTCAATATATCTGAATCCATGTTAAATTTCCTACACTTGAGAATTAGCATAAGCGTATCTAAATTTAAGCGAAAAAGACGGGCTATGTCGTATTCTATGGGTTGAGATTTGTCAATTTTGACCCAGTGTTCATCCCACAGTGATTTCAAATTCTTCGTATCGGATACATCAGTTTGAAAGCATCCAAAATTGTTAATAAATGATGTACTCATCAAATGAGTATTTCTGCTTATGTAAGAAGGAATCACCATAGAAATGCAATATAGCTCACATCGTACTGTAAGAACATCACCTGGCAAAAGTTCTTCAGACTGTTCTTGAAGAACAGATAAATCTAAAAAATCAGGCACATCTATTACGTAAGGAATATTCGCAAAGTTTTCTTTTACAAATGTCTGGTAATATCTTCCTCCACCACTGACATCTACAATGCTTAGAGTCCACGATAAAAAATCTTTCCGCATTTCAGAATTAGGATCATTCTTTATTCTAGTCAAATGCATTCGTAAGTATTTTGACGATGCATCTTTCGGATAAACTGTCACAAAGAAAAGCTGAGAAAGAACTTCTCTCTTGACTTCAAATTTAACTCTATTGCATCGATTAGCAGAAGAGAAGTTTTCAATCTGGACATCTTTTACTTCGTATATATCTTCATACGTATTGGAATCAAAAGATGCCATTTTGCTTCTTGAATAAGAATTAACTGAAGCGTTTTTGACTGAACATGGCGAATAACAGGAAAAACCAGTTACAAAGTAATCTTTCACAGCTTCCGTTTGTAGAAAAATAATAATAAAAAAATGTAGAGGAAACAAAATCGAAGTGATAAGCAACTTTCGGATCGAGAATAAAATAACTCTATTATGTTCAAAGTTCTTTTTTTTCTTTTTCTAGTTATCTCGCTGAAGTCTGTGACCTTGCATTGCAGGAAAAATGGTAATTACTAGCATTAGTGCTGACACGAAGACCAATTCACAATTTGAAAATAAATAATAATAATAAAATTACCAATGAGATTTCCAGAAGAACACGCTACATATCGTGATATGTTCAAGTGACTTAAATTTATAATTAAAAAAAGGATTGATTTTCATGGGAGATATAATAAACAAAGTTAAATTTTCCCAACCAAATGAATTTAGCAACAAAAGTCAAATGTTTCATATAGAGGTTTTTGAAACATTTGACAGCTTTATATTAATTGTTTTAAAATTGTACTACATATTTAATCTAACAACGCCTATTAATTCTTATAAGCGCTAAAATAAAAAAAAAAGAGTGTAATAAAAACACAATTTTAAAATTTGTACTGGCATGAAATTTAATTAATACTGTTTGCTAATATTTTTTGTATTCAATTTTAACGTGCATTTGAAGTGTTAGAAAATTTATCGTCTGCGAAACAATTTCATATGTTTCTGTTTCATTTTAGAGTAAGTAAATAAATTCTTTTTCAAAAAATATATTATTTTTACATTTAAATAAAATATAAATACAAACTGAAATTATGTAATAAAGGTCATGGAGTCACAAAAAATTTCATGTTCGCATATTTAATTCATTAAATGCCTTCTATTCTTTCCCTACTTCACCATATTGTCGCCACTGATGAAAACAAATTTTACAAACACAATGTTATCAGTTCATTTTCAGATTATGCAAAGGCAGTGGCGTCGGGCGACTTTGATCGGGGACTCCAATGCGCTTCTTGTAAACGAAAAAATGTGTGATGCTACAAAAAGAAAATATAAGGCATCAAATATGCAGTTTTCTGAAGAAATCTTCGATAACTTTTTTACACACAAAATAAAACCAGCGAGAAACTAAGTTTTATCTAATTAGTTCTTTTTGGTTTATAATATAATGTAAGGATATATTCAAACAGCCGTACAGACAATTTTCTTCTGAATAGATTTTGTTCAAAATTGGATCGATATATATCGTCAAATTTGGTGGCAATATACCAATTTTCAATAGCCTAGCCCAAAAGTGTTTTTGAATTATAGTATCCACAGACAGGTATAATTCCAAAAATATACTTATCGGACTCAGGGTAAATCTGAAACATAAAGATTCGTCGAAATCAGTTTTTTGGACGATTACAATATTTTCAGCTATGTTTACTTCATATCAGGAAAAACTAAGAAAATAGGACTATATGTGAGTTTTGAAAATGTAATGCATGATTAAAGTAGAGAATAGAATTGCATAATTTTGACAAAATGTCGCCATACTTTGAGGATGCCACGAATAAAAACTATTTCCTTCCAATTTCCTTGTCAATTTATTTTTCTCCGTAAAGTCGAAAATATATTGATGAATTTATATAAAAAAAAATAGAATTGGACTGCCATCTGTTGAGTTTATTAGGTAGTAAAAAAATGTGTTTCATTTGCAGTTAACCATAAGATTACACAGTGCACCTCTAATTTTGATGATTTTGATGATCCAACTCTGAAATTATGACATAATGTATATTTCAATTTGTCAATCAATATGCATTAAAATATAATTTCGAATGTTATTACAGATTTAACGATATTTTTACTAATAACTGCTTTTATAACTGCTATATTACTTAGTTCTTTATAAATAATTTATCTGCTTGAATAATTAAGGTTTGTTACCCAGTTGCTAAGCCATATCAGCTCAAAAATGTTTTATATAATAATTATTTAGGCTACATTTCAACTCCCAATCTGATACAGTATTTAAAAAAAAATAATGTGAGAATTATAGTTAAAAAAATATGATGGGTCTCTCTTTTGGTATTTGCTCTGGGCTCGTTTTTATGAGGTACGCTTCTGCGTATGCTTCAGAAAAATATTCTAACTGAAGTGATTTCATATGAATCATTGCCCATGAAATGGATAAACCAATGCGTTGGTATTGGTTTAAATGATGCTCAGTATATCTCAGGTACACGTAATCTTCTTAACATTTAATGAACATCATCTGACATTTCAAAATTTACTTATTTTTTCAAATTTATTCTCTCTTTCCTAACATGTCAACCTCTTATCTTTTCCGCTAGCCGATCCTTAAGATTCAAAACATTAACTTTTTAATGATATCAATTTCATTAAAGGAAATTTTTTTCCTGAGTTTTAATAATAATTTTATTTAATACGGTACACTATTTATAGCAATGTTTCCAAATGCTCTGATAGAATTCAAATTCATCCATCAAAACATTTAATCGACTGTTTTTATCAATCGGTAACTATGAAGTAAAATTTTTTACTTCCGCTTATATTTTGTAATATATACACTTTTTAACTTGCATAAACTAATTCAATTGAATTTATGTTTTACAATTGAATCAAATAGCAAGGCGAAATGTTTTTTAAAGTATCCCATATTAACTATTTAGCAGCCTAAAAAGCTAATAATCAGGTGAACAAACTAATTGACAAAGACGTTTAATGTATATATATATATATATATATATATATATATATACTTTAATTATTTTTAAAATATATTGTTTAACCATTAAGTGTGAAATGAGAGCAGCTCTTTTTTTGTACAATTATCTACTTTTTTACATATATATAATCAATTTTTAAAAAATCCATTTACTTAGTATGTTCACTAAGTCCGTAAAGTCAACGGGTTCGCTGTAGTTGTTGTAGAGTGACACAGTCTACAGGCCTCAATAACAAATGATGTATATTAATACACAGATGACAAAACACAGCAGAGACGTATACAAGTAATGAACAGCAGCACTTCTAGAAAACAGCAGAGCGCAAGCGGCACAACAACGATAAGCAGCTAGAACTCAGAAGAAGAGAGAGAACTCATTCAACTAAAAACTTGAGCTGAACTCAAATGACTGTCACCAGTTGAGTAGTAAGAAAAAACGTCAACCAAAACCCGCTATTTGTGTTAATTTATTGAAATAAGTTTGAGCTGATTGGCTTCAGCAAAATTTCACACCAATTTTTGATTCCCACAAAATGACTCATATCAGACTACGTATGGCGAGCTATAATCCTTGGAAAAACTGTAGAAACACACTTCCTTCTAAAGTAATTTTCCAAAAGATGAGATTGCAATAATTTATTTCACACTAGCCGCCTTTGGCGACCAGCCGGTTCGCCAATCTTAATGAACGTTAAAATTTTAATAATTAAATATTTTATATAACTCCTATTTTAATTGCTTCTTCATTAAAATATTTTAAAACTTCAAATTTTAATAGTCATGTAATTCACTAATAATATTATAAAGGTCTTCAGCCATAACGTAATATGTATCGCTCTAATTTTCTGTTAGCTCCCATAGAATTTATGCTTTAAATTAAAGTGGAAATTATTAAACTGCAATTAATATAATAATATTTTTTTTTACTGAAACGAAGCATTTTTTTTAAATATGAGCACTGAAAACAGAGTCGCTGAATATTTAAACCTTATGGGCACTAAAGAATATTTTTCTTAATTTATATAATATATCAAGAAGTTTTCAACAAAATTTTCTTAGATTCATCATGACCAGATCGATTAATTGACAATGTTTAGTTTCAAATGCATCAAACATTAAGAAAATAAGCAGAATCGTTTGAAATAAGCGGCCGAAAATTTATTAAGCCTATCCTCTTTAGCTTGGGGGAAAAAACTGAAGCCTTACTCATTTGGCGGTGGGGAAAAGAAATTTTTTTTGGCGAGAAAATTAGTTTTTAATTAATAATTAAAATCCTAATTAAAAATTCCAAAAAAGGGACCCCAGGTGCACATTCCCGACCTCCAAGGTATACATGTGCCAAATTTGGTAGTTGTAGATCAAACGGTCTGGCCTGTAGAGCGCCAACACACACACACACACACACACACACACACATTGAGCTTTATATAAGTATAGATTAGATGGAATCAGGAATTTTCAGAGATCTTCCTTCTTTCTTGATTTTTCGACTCCCTTGTTAAGCTGTTTCAATGTCTCCTACCTGTTGAATCAAACTCTAAGAGTCCTTTTATATATGCTGTATGACATTTCGAAGATCTATAAAATTTACTAAATAAGCATTTTGTAAAGCACTTTTTCTTGTCAGATAAAACTCTGTATCAGTTGCTATGTTACGCGAAATTACACCACACTATATTTATTCATTCAACAGATCAGATTTCGATTAAATATTGATAAATTGATTCGAAACATTTCTTACAAACATTAAAATCGCCAGGTCTGACAATATTTGCAGGTGCAAATTTTTATTATTGCTCTCAAAAGAATGCTTATCTTAAAACTTGGTGGTCTAAAATTTTAAGGAAAACCTCGATTCCTTTGAATGTTTGAAAATTCTTGAACACTGAAGAAAAGTGAGACAGTGTGGAGGTGGAGTCTAACCTGATATATATTTCTCTCAAGATATAGGAAAGTGAACCCAAGATATCTCCCGTGCTTTTAATTACCGAAAACAACTAACTTACCAATACCACTGCGAGATATTATTTTTTCTCTTCTAATCAAATGGACAAAAAAAATTATTATATTTTGTGAATTATTACTTATCTCTACGTTTTAGACCTCACTGAGCTCAAAAAGCACATTTTTGGAAAATGTCCACCTGTCTGTCTGAGACAATGATAACTCAAAAAGGCTTTGAGATTGACGGATGAAATTTAATGTACGGTCTTTGTATCAAATTTGTAGATTTATATCAAATTTTGAGTAAAATCTGTTTAGTGGAAGTCCATCTGTCCGGATGTTTGAATATAAGTTAATACAATAACTACAAATTAAAGAGAGCTAGATAGATGAGATTCGGTAAACAGATTTAATATCAATAACGTAGACACCTGTCAAATTTTGAGCTAAATCCAACTAACTATCTAATTAGGGTTGACTATCTGTCGGTCCTTACTTTTGGAATCATGTAAACACGATAATTCAAAAACGCAATGATTAAATACATCGAATTCGATATGTGATTTGGTAACTGCTAGTGAAATTTTGTGTCAAATCTTTGTTTCAATCGATTGAGAAAAATGTGTCTAAAGCACAAATTCCATTTTTGGATATTATTAACCGCATGTCATAAATTACTCGCCAAAAAAAATCGCCAAGGTTGATACTAAGATTTAGTAAAAATGCTAAATTCACGCCAAAAGAATATTTCTTATTTACTGTATGTCGATCTATGCAAGGCGTTCTCTGTCACGTTTATTAGAAAGTAAACGAGAAAATTTTAGGGAGATAACTCCCACTAATTTAATTAGAATTTGGGCAATACTCCTGCAATAATTTAATATTGTTTGAGGCTAAGATTTTTTTTTAATAATGTTGTTTCATTTCCTGCCTTTTATACGAATTTGATAATAAAATAACTGGCTGCACACAATCTGCTTAAGAGGTAATTGTCTATTGATTGTTTTACACGAGCTTTACTTTTAAAAAAGATATTTTATTAACAGAATTTGGTATGCAAAAACATTTCAGTATTTTGATTGAAGATGCAGTTGCATTAGTGCTCATACATAAGAGAGCCAATACGCACCAGCATCTTCAGGCAAAACGCCTTAATGTTTTGTTATTCTAAAATCCATTAACGGAATATCTTTCAAAAATATTCAAAACTCTGAGAAAATTCTTGTTAGGTTATAATTTCTTGGCAACGTTTTGCTAAATAAGATTATGGTACGAACCTTATCAATTTAACGGCCTACCTACGCACTTCCTTTCATTTTATTCATTCTCGCAAAATGTTTATACTTTCGTGATTTTATTGTGAAATGTAAGGAAATTGCAGTTCTTATAAAATCAAAAAGGTTTATAATATCTCACGAATATTACGGATAAAACAAAAAAATAGTTTTTTCGTTATGAGGAAGTTGATTTGACCAGTGTCGTAACTTACCGGATTTTTTTTTTCCATCTCCAGATAGTTTTCAACTGATGTTTACGATTCAGCTTATGAAGTTTATTCTCCAGAGCTTAGACATAATCTCTTTGGTACACTTTCTCATTGTTCCGCTATTCTTTTTTATGAAATCCAATGATTCAATTCAAAAAGAAAGAAAACAATACTTGCCTTTTACCCCTTTACTCTCAAGCTATATATTCCTTAGAGTATTTTTCTTTTCTTCGAATTGCCATTCGAAAAGGAGAAAAAAAAAAGCCTGAAAACTTCATGATTCAGCGAAACTATTCGTCTGCGTTATTCTAGTTCGTAAAAGCAGCCTATATTTTGAAAAATAAAAAAATAGTAAAGAAGTATTTTGAAAAAGATAAATAAATATAGAGGGGAAAAAAGAGATCTGATTTCGAATAGAAAATCCGAACAGGAAAAGGTGAATAGAAAAATATTTATAGAATCAATTTGCTTTCAAGTTCTCACAGAAATTCTTTCTGCCATATTTGTATTAATTACAATGAGGAATTTCTTTTCTACAGTTAGAGAGTAAAATCAATAAAATAAAATTAGATTAAAATTGAATTTGAGATATTCTTTCTAAAATTTCGAAGCTAATATAAAATAATATTGGCTTAATCGTCATTTAGGTAAATACATAAACAGCATAATTATCATATTGATTAGGTTTTTAATCAATAAAAATGATTGCAATTTTCTCTAATAGGTTGATTGATGCAATTTTTAAAATTATCTTTTAAGGAAGCTTTGTGTTTTAACCTATAACATCGGCTTAAGACAGTCATTAAGAATAAAGAATAATTCCCAATCCATTTTTAGTTATTTTGTTTATTTCAGTGTCCATAGTAAATCTTTTGAGCATCGTAGAATCTTGTAATTAATAAATGGTATGCGTCGTATTTAGAATTTTAATTAACTAAAAATTAATCAAATTTGAACTTTTTTTCAATAACTAAAATATTACCCAAATTTTTTGCCATTTTAAAATTTAAAATATTAAATTTTCAGTGATGCCACTATTCTTTAAATACAATCTTTTCTTCAGTTTTGAGAAATATTCTAATTTTAGTTTTTGAGCACATTTCTGTAACAATGTTTTTCTTTTATAAAATGTAGTAAAATAGTTCTATGTAAATATTTTAATAGCTCTCTTGTGACCATGCAAATATAAATTTTAGTTTTTTTTAACGCTTTAACATATTTTAAAACATTGGATGCTTTTTTAACATACTAATATTTTAGATTGGAGTTCTTTGTATACATTTGTGATGTAAAAATGGTATGCACAAAATGCTGCATAATGATAACATTGATTGCTGCTATCAAAGCAAACTAAGATAAAATGGAAGAATCAAATTTCAAACATATTCATACTATGATGATTAAATTTACCTTAATTTTCTTTTAGGGAATGGTAATCAATCTAGCAAATAACAATTATTCAGGCTTTAATTATCTATGTATGTATGAATGGAAGATTAAAATATAAATTAAAAATATGCATTTTCCTTTTAAGAGAATACAAAACTTTGGTACTTAAAAATAAGCAAAGTAGAAAATTCTTCAGTTATTGAAAAAAATTTAGATAAATTCATTTTATTACAATATCATTTATTTTTAATTAGACGCGCTTGAATATAAAAACTCCCTATAATAAAAAATCTTTTATCCTTTGTTCAACAGATGGCACTTTAGTCTGCAGAACTCTCATTTACCGGCCAAGTGAGATAAAATTCTCGATTGTAAAATATTTTCATTTTTCTCTTCCAAAAATATAATGATGTTAATAGCAGAAGTTTGATTTCTCTGAAATATGCAAGCAATAAATAATATTTAAATCAGAATTTGGAAAAATAATTGATACCTTCAAGGTAACCTTACTCATATTTATGAAATTAACTACAAAAATTAAATTAAAATTGTGATTCATTGTCCTTTAACTTTTTTTAAACATCGTTACTCACGATCAATAAATAATTTTAGATAAAAAATATTTGTATGTAGAAATTTTAATGTTTAATTAAATTTTATTTAAACCTCTTTAATGGTGTTAGTTAATAACTTGTTTAGATAGTTAGACATAATTATTTTATTTATAATTAGGTTTGTAAATAATAATTGGGATTTGCCTATATGTACTTTTTTCCAGAGCTACTATTCTTTCTGTTTTTTTGTTCGTTAAATTACGGATTTTCCGGAAAAATTTTGTATAGATGTACCTTTTTCTATCGTTACTATTCTTTCTGTTCTTTACGTTTAGAGTTTTCCAGAAAAAAATTTGCATAAAAGCACCTTTTTCTGATCTACTATTCTTTCTGTTTCTTTTCTTTTTTTTTCTTTCGTTCAGGGTTTTCTAAAAAAATGTTGCATAAATATACTTTTTTCCAGTATTACTATTGTTTCTACTCTTTTCTTTTTTTTCTTACGTTTAGATTTTTCTAGGAACATTTTGCATAAATGTGCCTTTTTCTGATCTACTATTCTTTTCGTTTCTTTTCTTTTTTTTCTTTCATTCAGGGTTTTCTAGAAAAATGTTACATAAATGTACTTTTTTCTAGTGTTACTACTCTTTCTGTTCTTTTTCTTTTGTTCCTTATGTTTAGGGATTTCTAGAAAAATTTTGCATAAATATACCTTTTTCTAGTATTACTAATATTTCTGTTCTTTTTCTTTTATTTTTTTCTCTTTGCGTTTCTCAGAAAAATTCCATTTCCTCTCAAAGCTTTTTGTTCCGATTTTTTATTAAAATACGATTAAAACCAGAACGCGTGAATGATTGATGTCTACTGTCAACATAAATAATTGCGAACTTATCCCTTTGTTTTCATTTGCTTTAGTATTTGACTAATTTAGAATAAAAAGTAAAATCAAAAATAAATTCCATAAATTTTATGTTAAATCGGATTATTTCGTTCTAAGCTAATTTAAACCCTAAATGCAATTATTAAAATAAAAAAAAAAGACGTGTTCTTAAAAAGACGTGTTTGGGGTATAACTAAACTGGATACTCAAAACTATGAATTATGAAAGAAGATGGAAGTAAAAATAGTTTGGGATAGCTGTACTGGAAGATTCCGGGAAGAATTTGTGTGTAATTGTGCTTTTTATTTTATCAGTCATGAAAATATGCATTTGTCTATACTAACTACAATGCAATTTCAATTTTGGAGTTTTAAATGAATTTTTACACTTTTACATATATTCAGCTTCTGCCTGCATATTTAATTGTTCTGAATAAATTCTCTTGTTTCATCTTCTTATTCAATTTAAAACTATTACTGCTCCATTATTGGAATTCCTTTTCGAATTAATGGAAAAATAACTTTTTTAGAATGTAACAAACTTATTTGCACACTATTCGGCATCTCAAACTCTATTTTGTTACCGTTTTGAGTAACTTAGGACTTTTAATTTCTGACTTATTCTTTATATTTTGCTCGATCAATCTATTTCTTCCAATTTGAGTAGCAACTTAAGAACTATGATAACTTTTCAATAAAATTATTTATTTAATGGTGTAATTTTTGAATTTTTTCTTCATCATATATGAACTATTCTTAAAAAAGATATTGCAATCTTCAAAAAGAATTCCGCTTTACGATTTTAACGAATCGGTATGTTTCAAACCTCCCTGAATCTGAAAAAATTATTTTTGGAAATACGTCTGTCTGTCTGTCTGTGAACACGATAACTTAAAAAAATCTTGAGTTAGGCGGAAGAAATTTGATTATGTAGTTTTAACGCAAAGTTTAGAAGTTTTTTCTTAAATTTGGATGAAATTGTTTGAAAGGAAATTCATTTGTAGATCCGTATTCGTATGGACTCGGAAATTCAAAAGTTTAAAAAGCTATACAGATGAAAATTGGTATACAAATTTATAATCAGAAACGAAAACATATATAAAATTTTAGATCAAATCTTAAAATAGGTAACTATTTATTGATTTGTATAATTTCGAATATGTGAATGCGATAGAATGAATGATTTCGCATATATTTTATGGATAATTTGAGTGCCTCGAGAGAGATTTTAACAGATCGTTTGCAAATTGAAATTATAAATTGTCCTGTTATTTTTTAAATTGTTCTTTAAAATAAATTTATGAATGGCCTCCATTTAAGCTAAATAGTTATAACTCGGTCAAATTTAATCATCAAACGTTGATTGTTTTTTGCCATCTATTTCAGAAAGTCTTTTTTTTAAATTAAATATAGCTAATAGAACAAGGTATTGTACAAAAAGGGAGATTTCGTAACTTTTTGAGAAATATATTTATTGATTCAAACCACATAAAGTATGCTTCTTTAAAATCTATAGAAGTCTGAATCAATAAAAGCATTCAAAGCATTTTTCGAACTGAAATTTTATACCTATCTGTAAAGTTTAGAAATTAGCTAATGCGCTACGATGAGAGCAAACATCCGGTATATTGTAAGAACGTAGATCAACAACTTTGGCTGTCCAGTGTGAGTTGCACCGAATTTTCTCAGGAAAGGGCTGCCATTTATATTGCATTGAGCAATTGTCACGAAAAAATTACAGCTAATTTTTGAGTTAAAAATTCGTCACCATTTTTTTCTGGATCAAAAATGCTGCGCAAAATGTCCAATTTATTGAAATTGAAAATTCAACAGCTGCGGAAACTTTTATTGAATTTAGTTTTCAGGGTTCCAAATAAATCGTTTATACACAAATTTGAATTCGGTAGTGAGCGACTTTTAAATGAGGTTACAGTTTTCAGAGAACTTGCCCCATTCTTTTTCTCGGTTATTTACAAGGTTTAAAAAAACATACTTTTAAATTTAAAAAAAAATAGATAATGGATTTGCTTAGTTTATATCCTCATATAGACCCTTATGTCTACTAAATATTTCATCACAAGACAAATTATTTAAAAAATACAAATTCAGTGTTGAAATATTCGAATAAAGATTTTTTATACATGTATCCAAGAGTGTTAGTCCCTGCCTTGATAAAGGAATTAGATGCTGGGGTCCAACATTGTACCAATTTTCATAAAATATATGGTCATGATTACTGAGTTCTTACGGATTTTAACATAACGCCTTATCTCCGGTTCATCGCCTCATGTTCCATCCTATTCGGTGCAAATGTAAGCGTATAAATGATGGGAAACAAACACATTACCTAGTATATGAGTACACATTCAGTTAGTATCAATAATGTAAAAGAAAACATGCAGAATTTCTTGAGTACCAATTGAAACAATAATATAAAATATATTTAGAATGTATGAAAAAACACAATTTTCTTGTAATAGACGTAAAGATGGAGAAACTTTGCATTATATTCATAATTTAGAAAGAAATATTTTACAATAAAAGCTAATTGATATACCCGGCGTTGCTGCGGATGTAACTATTTTCATAGTCTTACTAATTATATTTTAAAAAACTATTTAATTAATCGGGTATAAGGTTTTTTAAACTTTATTATTTGTGAAAATAATATAAACTATAATATAACAAATATTTGTGATAAAAGTCACATATCACACACATAGATAGAAAAGTCACATAAAATTATCACATATCAAATGAATATATATGTAAAATAATATTTTTCACTTAAAATATTATTTTATATAAGCCATTAAATACTAACTAATTTTCTATCGTTTGCAATTTTATTTTAATTAAAAGGAGAAAATCTGTCTACCAAAGAATTCGGATATTTTGCTTATCGAAAAAAAGATGAAATAATAAATAGACTCTTCCAAACGATTTTTAATGACAGTGAAAAATTATTTCTTCCATAGATTATTTAGCTTTTAAAGAATGGTACATTGTGAATGTCAATTTAATATAATAAAGAATTTTGAGTATCAACTTAAAAATATATTTACAAAATTTGGAATATGAAAACATTCAGTTTCACATCGGATTTTTATCTGGATTGACTGTAAAAAGCAAGTAATAACGTATAAAATCATTTTTCTATACTTATACTAGCTGACCCGTCAAACGTTGTTCTGCCTTATAAATTATTTCTATTGAATATATTGGTTTTTAACGAATGTATTATGAGTGTGTGGGGATGGGATCTATGACAGAAAGTGGAATGGAGCACTGTAGACGATGATCGCCGATAAAAACAAAAAAACACCAACCATTCATTTTCTCAATACAATGTATTTCATTAATATAACGAACATATACATTGTTTGATCTCTTAAAAGTTAAACGTAAAGTGAAAAAAGTAATATATTTTTTGTCCTAAAGTATAAAAATGAAATAAAGAAAATCAATATTCATTTCGAAGAGCAATTGAGTGTAAGATATTTTTTATCAGTTCGTCTTTAGCCAACACAAATAAGCTCGATAGTTTGCCCACGCGAGAACATGCCACGTATGAAAAACATGGTGTGCCCAAATCTAAGCCGCAAACAGACATCGTTTGGCCTTGTGATTTATTGATTGTCACTGCGAATGCGAATCTAATAGGAAATTGAACTTGTTTGAATTCGATTGGCATGTCTGTGAGAATCATTGGAATTCGTGGCAGCAAAATTTTCGGCTAAGAATTTACCATTAGAAATGGTGGCTTCGATCATTTTTTTCATCAATTTTTTAATGACCAATCGTGTGTCATTGCGCAGCCATGGTGGGTTCAAATTTCGAAGTAAAATAACCGGAGATCAACATTCAGTCGTAGAAGGTGTGGTGATATGCCTGGCAAATCCAGTGAGTTCCAAAACTCTGTTGGATAATTTACAGCTTCATTAGCATCGCAAAATGTATCGATCAATTTGTATGATACCAAGTCGCCTGGCAATGACTGCTGTATCTTGAAGTTTAAATCGTCGACGTCCACATTTTTTTCTGCCAAAATGGCTCTTTCTGCCAGCCACGTATGATTTATGTGTTATGTCACAACCCCCGATAGACTACCCCCGATGTCTATCGGGGGTTGTGATTATGTGTGTAAATCGGGAAATATGCGGTTAATGAGAGCATTTTGCGAATCAACGATAGTGCAGAAATTGGCGAGCAATTTTATGCATCCAGTATTTTATTAGACAGCGACTTTTCCATCTCCGATATCTAACAATTGGTACGAGAATGTGTCAGCAGATCGATCTTGTAGCATTTGGACACGCGTGTTTATTTTTAGCTGGACTTTTTTAATGTTACGTCACAGTGGCGATGATTTCAAGCAAGCGTTGATCTCATCAGCGTACGGTGAACGTGGAAAGGAACACCCAAATTACCTAGCGTTATGAAATATACTTTACGACCCATTCTCATACCTATCAAATACACATAAAAATTTCATGAAAATCGGTTTTTGGAGGAGTACGAATACAAACACTTTGACATGAGATTTTTTTTATATTAGATAAAGCTCAATGTGTGTGCGTGTGTGTATTGGCGCTCTACAGGCCAGACTGTTTGACCTACAGATACCAAATTTGGTACATGTATACCTTAGAGGGCGGAAATGTGCACCTGGGGTCCCTTTTTTAATTTTTAATTAGAATTTTAATTATTAATTAAAAACTAACTTTCCCGCCAAAAAATCTTCCCTTTTCCCCACCGCCAAATGAGTAAGGCTTCAGTTTTTTTTTCCCACTCTAACGTGGCTAGGGTTAACATTTTTCGACAAATTATTTCAAACGATTCTGTTTATTTTCTTAATGTTTGATGCATTTAAAATTAAACGTTGTTAATTAATCGATCTTTCAGATTCATTCCGAAGTACTTTTGCATTAAAATAAAACAGAATAAAGGAAATTAAAAATTTCTAATCTGCATAGCGTTACCCCAACTGGCGTAGAAAAATTCACGCATTTGCGTTACCGTAACTGGCGTTGAAAATTCACGCATGCGCATTGTGTTCTGATTGTTGACAACTATTATCGACGGATGATTCTTGTCTTAAATTAATTTTAGGTTAGTTGCATGCCTTTGTAATTAAATTGTATTTATGTTAGTTATATATTCTTTGTATATGCTTATAGTTTTAAGTACATCGTTTTTTAAGTAGTTTTTTTAAACCTGTTTTCGACCGATTATTTTAAACGATTCATTTTATTTTCTTAGTGTTTGATGCATTTAAAATTAAACATTGTTAATTAATCGATCTGTTCATGATGAATCTGAGAAAATTTTGTTGACAAATACTTGAGATATTACATAAATTAAGAATGATATTCTTTAGTGCCCATAAAGTTTAAACGCTCAGTGATTCTATTATCAGTAATCATATTATTAAAAAAATGCTTTGTTTCAGCAAAAAATATTATTATATTAATTGCAGATTAATCTTTTCCACTTTAATTTAAAGAATAAATTCTACGGGTGCTAATAGAAAATTAGAGAGATACATATTTCGTTATGACTGAAGACCTTTATAATATTATGAGCGAATTATATGACTATCAAAATTTGAAGTTTAAAATATTTTGATGAAGAATCTATTACAGTAGGAATTGCATAAAATATTTAATTATTAAAATTTAAACTAACATTAAGATTGGTGAACCGGCTGGCAAGTATATAATAAGAAACTTCAAAACAATTTCCAGATTAAAACGAACAGTTTCTTTGAGATCAATAAGATAAAGTACAACTTATTTAAGTCGTTCTCTTTCCGATATATTGGCTATTTTAAATCTGTTTTATCAAACAAATCGTGGTTCTTAATAATATGCTTAAAGCTTTTACTAAAACCTTCCTAATGCTTTATGATATTTGTAAAATAAGTTCAGTAGCTTGGATTCCCATTAACAGCAAAATTTAGACATTTTACTTTTATTTATATAGATAAACTTCCTACCTTAATAACAACCATACTATTATTTTTCTAGTGAAAGTGATAATGTTTCCTGAAGTTTCCTGAAGTGATAATGTTTATTTCCTACTTTAAATAAATAATTAATAATAATGGTAGTCTACAGATTAATGTAAATTGACTAGGGTAAAGTAGCGGACAAAATTCAAGTTTTAGATACTAAAATTATGTTCTAAATTTCATTTATATCCTTACATGTTTGAGTTGTCGCTTTTATATGCATGATAAAATACAAACAGTAAAACGGTCAATTCGTTATCGGAATTTATTCGAAATTCGATACAGAACTGCTCTTTCGATGCTAAATCTGTGTACTAAATTTTATCCCTCTCTTCGCGCTAGACTTTCGCAAATGGATTTCGTTCAAAATTTGTAACAAATATATAAATTTCATGTAAAATCTACAAACCAGATTTCATTCGTCTAGCTCAAAATAGTTTTTTAATTATCTTTTTCCACACAGGTATAATTTTAAAAAATGCGTTTTTCTGATCCGAAGACATCTGAAACATAAAGATTCGACAAAGTTTCGAATTCTTAATTTCCAACGGTTATAATGCTTAACTTTTTGTATTCAAGAAAGTAAAAAATACAGAAACAATAAAACAGTTAGTTTTTGAAGGTTATAATATACAGAGTGTAGCAGTTACATTACTCTATCTCTTCTTTTGGATAATAGATCGCGATACATAATTAGGTACGCATCCCATGGTGCACTGCGATTGTAAATAATGAGAGGGTATGCTGTTGTGTAAAGGTGGGCGCACGTTAATGTCTTGTCTTTTGTATTTGTGTAAAATGTGATCATTAAAAAAATGTTCCCGAAAACATACATTCTATTGCTTCCACTGCACGGATCATAATGAGATTCATTCCACCACAAGAGGAAATTAAGGAAGATAAGTAAAAACTCGGAGATGCTCGAAACATGGAGATTCAATAAAATTTCGAATTCGAAATCTTCAACGGTTACTATGTTTACTCTTTATATTCAAGAAAGTAAAATACAGAATCGATAAAACAGTTAGTATATATATATATATACTCGCCGCCTTTGGCGACCAGCCGGTTCGCCAGTATTACCACTCGCCACAATTTTCAATTAAATATTTTAAGTAACTGGTCCCTTAATAGATCTCAAACAAAACATTTTTAATCTTCAAATTTTGATAGTCATACCAAACTTATACTGTTGTTTAGATCGTTTCGTTCAATTTGCTATATATATTTTGCTAATTTGTTGTCATTTCCGGTAAAACTTCAACTTTAATTTAAAGTGGAAATGATGAAATTGCAATTAATATAAAGATATTTTTTTAATAAAACCAAGCGTTTTATTTTATTTATCATCTTTATTGTTATTTATTTATTTATTATTATTATTATTGAATATGAGTATTGCAAACAGAATCGCTCGATATTTAATTCTTATGTGAACTACAAAATATTTTTCATAATTTATGTAATATCTCAAACAATGATTCAACAAAAATTTCTCAGATTCAGCATAAAATTCAGTTTTAGTTTTGCTTTCCAAAGGATTGAAATGAAATCAATAATAATATTTTGTTCCGGCCTATAAACATACTTCAAAAATTATGAAGTCTAAATTTAATGCAGTAAGGTATCATATTCTGAGAAATATTTTGGACACACGAAATTTTAAATAAATGATGAATGTTTCTATTTTCCACGATCAACTAAGACTAATTTATGAAGTTTTGAATGTTAGAAAAACTCAACATTTTCATAATCTTAGGCCAATTAATCTTGAGAAACCTGCGCGCTGATTGTCGTATTTTCTTTGAAACGGTCGATGGAAAATCTAAAATTATCCCTTTTTTATTGAATAGTGATATTAAAATTTTCATAAATCAGTCAGTTTAAGTGATTGATTTAGTTGATTGGAAATTAACTCTTTTTATTTAAAATATTAGTGTTTCAAGATCATGTTGTTATTCGTGATTTCCACAGCAGAAGCTTTATGTAAAACCAAAAATTCGTTATTTATTAGAGCATTTATTGAATCAAGTTACATAAAATATAATCATTTTCCATTTAGACTATTTTAGCAAATCTGTGTCTTACTAAAGGTTTACAAATTAGCTGTGTGGCCCTGATTTGAATGGATATCCTGTTCATATTAAACAAAACTTGCCTTAAATATAACTGATTTATTGGATTAATAATATAGAGAGTGTAAAAGATCATAAAATAATTTTTCTTGAATTTATTCTTTAGAAAAAATAATATTTCATATTTGTTTCATTTCCTACAGACACGTGCCGAAAATTATATTTTTGCAGATATCATTTCCAAAAAGATTTAATTTATTTTTAGTTGGAGTTTTAATCAATGTGATGGCAATACTTTGAAAAAAGCTAATTTTTTCCCATGAATGCGAAACGTGCTCGTGCAGCTTAAATTTTATTTTTATTTTGTATGAAAAAAATTGTTGAAAAATATAGTTAAAATATTTATTTAAAATTCATTAAAAATAGAAATTTAATTTTAAGGTTAAAACATTGGTATCATTTAAAAGATATATTTTTGTTCTTTATCTTCATGTAAAAATCTTTTTTGTACAGTAATATTTTCAGAAGTTATAGCAGAAACACGCCAAAATTTTGCTTAATTTTTAAATAAATAAAATTCTAATTAAAAATTCAAAAAAATAACCCCCAGGTGCACATTCCCGGCTTCCGAGGTATACACGTGCCGAATTTGGTAGCTGTAGGTTGAATGGTCTGGCCTGTAGAGCACCAACACACACACACACACACATTGAGCTTTATTATAAGTATAGATAGATTAAAATTCTTAAAATTCGGGATAGTTAGCTTTAATTCGAGAAATTTTTTTCATAATTTCAAACAAACCATAAAATTTTGTGCCTGAGTCATTTAGTCAAATAAACTTTTTCACAACCTTGAACAATTCTTTTAATAGTTAAAATAAATAAAAATTTATTCAAACTGTAATAAAAAAATTTGCCCAAGTTCCGAATAACATACATTCATTTATCAAAATGTCCACTGGTAAAGGAGATCGCATATCCGTAATTACATCCTATCCTGTCCTGTTTACTTTTCCACACCGGATCCCGCGCGAACTCCATATTGCCTCATTATCGTCTGCGCGCGGGAAAAAGAACTTCCCAATTACCCTTGGAACGAACGCTCGAAAGAAGGATGCGAAACGGGCGGTCATTTATTTTATTTTAATTCAATTAAATGTCTTCTCTCTCTCTCGAAATATTCCTCGCTTCCTGTCATGTCGTCTAGCGCGTGGCAGAAAAATGGCGCAACTCTTTTCAAATCTATTACATCGCTGATAATATTCACTCGAATTTACTGGTTGTTGCTAGACGAGATCGTTCGTTCTTTGAGGAAGTTGAGGAAATGCTTGGAGTGGCAGTTGAAGCGTGTTTCAGACAAATAATTGCTATTAAATACTTGAATTCGTCTGTGATATAGGTGACGGAATTTATCTACATATAAGAGAACCTATGATATAATTAATTGTGCTAATCAAAGAAAAAAAATTCTACCAGAATTAAGCGTAAACAAAAGTTATCAAATATTTTACTATCGTTTTGAATTTCATATTCTTTCATCTGAAAATATTAATGTATTCTTTTTTATTGGTCTAAAATTTATTTTATTTATTTTTTACAATTTTTTTTAACTTTACATTGTATAAAGTGATCAGACGTCTTGAATAAGTTAGAACAATTCTGCTTCTTAACTTTTTATTCTAGATTCAGAAGATTACTTGGATTTATCTCGAATTCGAATTAAATTTTTTTAAATTCTTTTTTAGTGAGATAAAAAAGTTTATATTATGGCAAACAACATAGAATTTCAACGAATCATACAAAGCTTAAGTTAGAGCTTTATAACATTATTTATTTTATTTTATTTTCTTACTTTTTTTTGTACTTGTATATGAAGTATACAATAGAAAATTATTCTAATTAGAGAAAATTTAAATTTGGGATTTCTATGAATTTTGACATTTTACATGTTTTGAAATTCCCTTTCCCTAAAAAAAAGAACAAAATGGATGGAATTTGGAAAACGATAATTATAACAAAATTAATCATCCATATTGAATTTTGGAAAAAATCTGGCGAAAAGATACTTTTCTTGAATGTACATTCGATGTTATTAACTGTACTAAGAAGAACCATATTTAGAAATATTTTTAACGCTGTCATTGTCATTGATGTTGACAGAAATATAACATTCATTTCTAATTATAAGTGTTTTTTATATGCAAGCTGTTATTTATGTCAAAGGAATATATTTTAGCTTTTGCTTTTATTTCATGCATTTTCCATTCCGTCCAATGAATATATTCAACATATTTATTCATTGGTATGGCATTGTGGTTAAAATGAAATTTAAAAAATAATAATACCGGAATGGAAGAAAAAAATATCACAGTAAATCAGATAGCAATAGTAAATGGGAAATATTTACAATTTTATGACCGTTTTCATCAGATTATAATTTACAAAAAGAAAAAGCCTTTAAATAAGAATATAATTTTTAATACTTCCAGATGATTTTGGACCACTAAAGAACATTTGACTGTTTAATATATAGGTGTAATCATTTTTGACCGCTATTTTGTAAGCAATATCTTTATATGTAAACTCAAGTTCGTGCAGCGCTGAGTCAAAAAGGCGCTTTGATATTATTTCAGGTTTTAACTATAAGTCAGTTCCTCCTAACATCACCACTGAATAAAGGGGCTCTTTGGACATTTGCAGGACAGCGACGATTAGACTAGGTTTGTTTATATGATGAAAGGGTGTGGAACAATATCAATATTTTAAATATGGCCACATATCAAACCATTTTTTTAAAGAAAAAGGCCAATTTTCATCAGATATTTGTTAAAAGTCGGAGGATCTAAAGGATATATTGTTTTTATGATTTTTCTTTCCGTTTCACAAGCTGTACTTTCTTATGAAATCAGTGGATATTTTTTCATATCAACAATAAAAATAAGATTTTCCTAATGATTTTTTAAATCCACATCGAACTCTTACTCTTTTGAAAATGCAGCTAATTGGCAATAACGATACCAATATTATGTGGTATCTAATTTTGTAAATTTCGCGTGCAGAAGCCGAAAATGGATTTAGATTTGCGTGAAGTGGAAGTCAAATTAATTCTCCTTCTGCTTTTTTTCTTAATCAACAATATTGAGATACGTAGTATGTTCCTCATATTTTTTTCATTGTATTTAAATTATTGAATTAAGATATCACATATTTTATCTTTCGATATTAAACTAATCATTATGGCATATATATATATATATTTCTCTGGTAGCAATAAAATGAAACATTATTTCTGTGCGGAGGTTGTGTAAAATGAATGAAAAGAGCAAACGGACTGTAAAAATGCGTTTATTTTGTGTTGCGTGTTTAGCGAGACTGTATAAGAAACTGTTATGAGAAATTATATGGTTGACAGGTTGGCGTAGTTACATAGTGCACCGAGGGAAGATGCTCCGCCGCCAAGTACGGAACGATTACAATTAACCAGTATCTTGCAGTAGCGTTTATAACGAAACACTTTAAACAAGTATTTAAAAAAGAACGTTTTTTGTATTTGTGTTCTAAAATAACGATCTAGAACACAAATTATTGTTTACTGGGTATTTCCATGCTTAGCATAAAAAAGTGAAGATAAAATCATGCAATAGCTGATACTTTCGGTTTTTGATCGTATAAAGAATTTTGAGTTTCTATAATAACGAAGTCAGTGATGCTGTGGCGAATGATAAGCATAACACTTTGTACAATTTTTAATTTTTCTAAAAATATAGTCTAATCTTTCAGTTTTTCATCCGAAGATTTTATCCAAGAAGCGACGAAATCTTTCATTCTATTATTTAAATTTTTTACGTAGAAAAGAAATAGGAATATTTTTTCCCCAAAAGTTCAATGACATACATTTATTTTTTTAAACGGTAAATGAACTCGTAATTAGTTCCTTTAAAATTTATTTAAGTAAACGTTATGAAGTATTATATGAATTGTAATAGTAAATTACACATTATATAATAAATAATAAATTCCTTCTTATATATTATTTTATTTGTTTAGAAATGCGGAGACGTTTTTTTTTTATTTGTAAGATCTCAAGAATTGTAAAGATGAATCTCGAAATTTTGAGTCATAATTAGTTGACACAGAAGACCTTTAAGTCGGCACGACGTACACACTTTTGATTATTCTTACATTATCAAAAATCCCATGGGGGTGCACCTCAAATATGAGGATGAGGGGTTTCCAGCATGGTGGTTGGTTCTTGCTACTCGAATGGGTACAGAAATACTGGGGGTCGACTACCTCCTACCGATGACGGAACGTGCTTTCCACTGTAAAAGTTGTTCCGTTAAGGTTGAATACTAAGGTTTAATGGCCCTTAGGACTCAACCTTAGTTCCCACCATTGCTGTCATGGTGGTCCGGTCAGTCAGATTATAATCCATGTGTCTTAGTGGCGGGTCAGAGTAGCTAAGCTGTGGTTACATTATCAAAAGTGTAAACATTATCAATAATAAAGTTATTCTGCCTTCAGATAAACGGATTCAAGGGCATTTTATTCTATTCTCCAATTAGCGAACAGGAATTCTTCTTTTCGGAAAATAAGAAAACAGTCTTCTATTTATCGAGCATTTATAAACGCCATTTTGTCATTTAAAATGAAAAGCGGTTTTAAACAAAATTTTGCTTATGAGTTATATTTAAAAAGTTTTTAAAAAAGTATGCAAATCTGTGAGAGTATTTGAATTCATAATTCTTTCTTATCTTATCTTGAAAGAAATCTTTCTATATTAAGAAGAAACCTTATCGAATCCAGAGAAACCTCACAAATTTTTTAAAGAGGATAATAACCATCTCAATGCTCGAATGCCAGTGACCGGAAGAAGATCTTTTCCAAGATTACACGGCAGATGGTTCGCATTTCGTGTTCAAAACGACTTTCAGAAATCCAATTATGTTCTTTGAATAACTGAATTTTATCAACAAACATCTTTTTCAAGATTTCTTAATTTTCTGAGTAAAGTGTTAAAAAGATATTCGTTTTGAATTCCGTTGTAAATTTTCATTCTTCAAGCAAATAAATTTTTTGTATTATTATTATTCTTTTCCTATACCAGTATAACCTGAGTAAAAGACTTGCATATTCAATTTTTCCCACACAAATATGATTTATTCTTTTGTTGGGCTGTAGAAGTTTCACCCTCTAATCGGAGCATCTTTTGAATGATTTTCATATTCAGCGAAGTACTTAGATAAAATACTTCAGTTTGTTGATGTAAATATATTTACAACTAGCTGCTTTTGGAGACCAATTGTCCGCCTAGATTATTGACTCTTTAGTCTGTTAAATTATTAATATGGATGCATTTCTTTAAAAAAACATTTCAATTTCTAATTTGATGAGACTAAAACACATGAATTCGATTAAAATAGTTTACTCCAAACATCAAAGTGTAATATTAAATAACCGCGGAAGTGAAATCCTACTACGGATTCAATGATTGGTAAAAGTACATGCTTGAATGTTTTGGCGGAGAGTTTGAATCCCAGAAAAACATTATTTCAAATACTATATCAAATTGAATTAAAAATATTATTAAAGTTAAATGAAAAATCGTACGAAAATGAAATTGATATAATTAAAAAGGTATTTTTTTTTAATCTTAAGATAATACAAAAAGCATTTTTATAAAATAACTGTTTTGAGTATCAATTTTCGTAGATTAAGTCATAACGATTACGGCTAGGCTTAAGATTAATAAACATGTGCCAAAATTGAAATATTTTGGAGTGATTGCACGCCAAATATAATCATTGCAGTTTTTTATTAACATTTTTAGTACATACCCAAGTTTGCAGACTTTTAGAGAGTTTTTGGATGATGGGTACGATTTTAACATGCTTGGTAAGAAATGGTATGTTGATCTTAATTCTTACAACGATTATTTATCTGGCAATTGTTAAGCCTGTTTTTGCACTTCATTGAACTTTTTGTTTGAAGCTTATTTCTTATTTTCTTTCCTCTGACTGGATGTCCTCTTTGATGACATGACGAACTACCTCCAGAACACTTCTAGTAATATTTTGAAGCTCCATTGATTAATTAAGTGAAGCGTTTGATTCAGTACAGCCGTAAAAATGTTCAATGAATAAAGTTTAGTTTAGTGTGCCCCTTGCTGCGCCAAGGATGCCAAGTCGCTAATAAAGATGGTGGACAAAATCAATAAACACTTCTTCAAAACAGTTACGGTTACCACTTTCTGCATTAAAATAAAGATCTTTACTGATAAGTATTGTTTTATCTGAGATTTTTTTAACCTTTGGGATCACTCTCGCTGTTTATCTCAACAATTTTGAAATAAAGAAGTTTTTCAAATCGGCTGCGCAGTCTGTTGTGTAGAGAGTAAAATTTAGAGCATGCGATGCCGTCGGCATCTAAAGGAGGCACCGGGCAGAATTTTTTAACATAAAAAACATCCTAGGGCTTGGCTGGCAGCGGGAGCCGGATCCTAGTAGCTTCTCTAGCTCATTGAGCATAAGGAACGTTTGGATAACAGGAATACATAATCAAAAAATAAATAAATAAAAAGAATGAAGAAAGGAGCAACTAAACCTTTCTCCATACAAAAGTTTAAACAAGCATCTTTTAACCAACTTCATCAACTCGTAAAAGCCGTTCGTAAAAATCGTATATTCCGCTCACCTTTGATCAATTCTGCAGATTCAAAATATTTCCTGCCATCCCATTCATCACACATCAATTCTTGAACAATTAGCGATATAACGAATTATCCAATGAAACCATCAGATCAGAAAAAGAATTACGAAAAGTGCAAGGAATTCCATTGCAAACGATTCCTTAAATTAATAATTCAGACGATTTCTAAAACGCATACCGACAATTAGGTATTACAAAAGAATAAATATTTTTTATTCACATTCACATTAAAAATAACATTACAGTGTCTTGTTAGCAATAAAAGAGCGTTTAATTATAATACAAATCTAAATTAAAATCTGTAATTGATAATTTTTATTATTTTTAATCTAATATTTTTCATAAAATAGTTGTTGTTCACGTACAACTCAACCGCAGTAAAATGTAGTAAACAAAGCAGCATTAGGGTCGCTATAAGATCGTTTCGTTGGGTTACCATACTGATGAAAAAATCGGGGGCACACTAAACTACACTTCAACCGTTTAGAATTTGTGTGATGTAATGCTTATATTTGGTTGTTACCATTCGACAATTAGTAATAAACTCGATTTCTGTGCCACGTACGTTAGCGTTTTATATATAGATAGATGTTAGTATACAATATGTGATGTCAGACTGAATTCTTTGGTATTTTATTTGTCATTTTCTGTTATTTATACAAAAATATCGTTATATTTAGCGATTCTTAGTGAGAGTTTTCAAGGAATAAAATTCATTTGCTAAGTATAATCAAATCTTTGAGGCATTCGTCGTTGAGTCTTATTAATAATTTCGAAGCTAATCTTTCAGATTGGGCTTTTTTTTTCTGGTCCTTTGGAATTTATGATTTTGTCGATTGGAACTGAGGTTAATTCGTGGCATAACAATAATTTTTCCATAATCATTTAACTGCGAGAATCACCGGGTGAAATACCATTTCATCCGATCCATCTTAATATTTCTTTTTTTCCTTTTCTTTTGTAACATATTAAAAATATTTTCCTACTATATATCCATATTTAATTAACTTAGATATATTATACACTTTCCTTTTAAACTACTTATATTGTATTACAGATTTTCTTCGCTTTTTCCATCTTTTCACATTGTTTTATTACTGCATTTGAAATGAAAGAAGAATGTTTTCACTTCATTGTTCGATATTGTTTGCAGAAAATGTTATAATTTCCAAAAATTGGCTCTAAGAATGACCATCATGGATAAAATTCCAATCTCCTATTTTTTTCAAGTTCTTTCAAGATGCTATAATTTCTTTGGTGGTTTATGTTAATTTCATCTTTTAATAAGCAATTAATACATCAATTACCTTGTTTCACATTTTGTCTTACTTTTTATTTTCATCTTTACTATTAATTCACGAAATTAATTAATTTCTATATTTTAAAGATTATTTTCATGAAAATTAGGATAACTTATGCATAAATAAATGCAATGACTAATAATATTTTTACCCAACAGTTTTACCAGTGCATACAATAAACAAAACTTTATAAATATGGCAATTTTTCGTGCAACTTTTAATCGATGATAGAAATTTGAAGATTGCTTTCGGAAAAGATTCATCTACTTTCATTGACGAATGTTGAACAAAATATGACACCGACATTTTCTTTTTAGGATTTTAAGCATAATTTCATCCAATTAACTCGTTGCGTTTTTAAGTCACTGTGTTCATAAACAAACGGAAATATGCGCATTCTGATACAGCTCTAAAATCAATTTTTTCAGACTCAAGGAGTTTAAAACATTGTGCCTCAACACGATGCAAAAATCAAACAATTCTCCTACAACCTCGGCCTTAATATTAGATCTACATCCACATAATCAAAGGACCTGGAGTACTTTAAAGCTCAAAAGGTGAATATATATTTCAAGCTCTAAGAAGGCCGCAGAAAAAACCCAAACCACATTGAATAGAGTTTATTGAACAATCAGTGAACTATTTACTTTCTATACATTTTCAATATTGAACAATCAGTGAACTATTTACTTTCTATACATTTTCAATATTTAGGAGAACAAAATACTTGTCTTTGTAACATTGGGGTAAATTTTGTATAATAAAGGAAATGAAGAATTTAATAAATATACAGTAAAAAGACAAAAAAAATAATACTAATTTTGATGAGATATTCAAATTATGCTTCATAACTAATTGTTATTAACACTAAACCTACCGGCATTTCACCGATACATTGGAATTGCCATTGGAAGCGGGTCAAATGACCCGCTCGTGGTAGCTTTAGTGTTAAAACTTAATTTGGAAGTGAATCAAATAAAACGCATTTTTTTACAATTGAAAGTCGAAATTCTAAATAGAAAAAGTTAAATAAAAAGCTTTACTAACATAAAAGAGGGAGAAATTTATAAAAATAAATTAGTTTGTAGAAAATTCCAAGCGAAGCAAAATTTTACAGCAGTGCAAGAAAATCTTAAATTATGAATAAAGAAATTATCAGAACTTAAATGGAACGAGATTTATGCGAACAGTAAAATTGCTAAACAAACAGGAAAAAAAATGGCATGGATAAATGATATGAAACAAAATTACGACATAAACATGGAACATAATAAAATAAACAAGTAATCATGAAACAAAATTACTAAATAAACATGAACAAACTTAACAATGAAAAACAAATTGCTAAATAAACGTAAATCAATTTAACAATGAAATAAAATTACTAAATAATTATGAAATACTAAAACACGGTACAAAAATACTGAATATCATTTTACAAAAGAAATTCTAGCATTAATCCTATAATAGGGTTTTGGTATAACATAGAAAAATGAGAATTGATTGCATATTAAATAAATATATACAAATTCACACATTTTTTTGTTTGTTATTTTATGATATTTTTGAGAATTAGAATAAAGAAAACATAAGCAGAATCTATTTTTAGAAAACATTGCTGTAATAAGCGGTTCGACACTAGAGTTTTTTAAAAAGAAAACAGTCTGCGTCTTGCAGGAAAACGCACTTCAAAATGGTTAATCAATTGACTAATTGAGGCTAATCAAAGTTAATCAGAGCAGTCAGCTGCGCACTCAGCAAAAGTGTTTCCCGGAGGTCTTTTGAATGGTCTGCAATTTCTCCATCATAAAACAAGATTCAACATTTGCTCGAGCGCTTCATATCTTCATTTTGTAATTTTGAAGCATTAAATGGATAAAATGGAAATCATTCATTCTTTTTCTTAAAAATAATTCCCTGCTTATACCCGTAAATATTTTCATTGATCTTAGAATATAGGGCACTGTAAATGTAAAATCAATGCGATAAGAGAAATTGCTTCATTTCGTTTTAAAAATGATGAATTGGATAAGGTAGAAATGGAATAAATTTATCAAATTTCCGAAGCTGTGTTATGAAATTAAACATATTGGTGTTTGCTGGAATGTTTTTCGATGAATGTGAAACTTTAGAAAGGCTGATGGTTTTACACTTCTCTATATCATATAATTTACTATGAATGCTTAAAAAAGGAAATATCAAATAAAGCTTTTATAATTTTTGAAAAAATTTCATTAAGTAATTCATTTTATGCTTTAAAATATTTAGAATGAGAGACTATGGTATAAAGAAATAAAGAAAGAAAAAAAGAAGATTCTTAAAAACATTTGAAATGAAATCAGTTTAGACGATATCATTGTACATCATGATAACATAACAGCCCACGCCATCTAATTGCACGTTTTGTGACATCATGTAATTTTTCTGTGAAGACCAAGTGGATTCCAAAATTAAATTTGAGTGGAACAAATTACGCTTGTCACGTGGCCATGAATTTGTCATATTCCATACAGGTTTATGCATTTATCAATATTGAAATTTGAAGTTTGACAAATATATTTCTGTCTCTTCAACTGCAATATTCACATAATCAAAATCAACTGCTTCAAAATTCTGTAAGATTTTGGTGCAGGACTCAATTGTGCTATGATAAAGTGTGGCTATGACAATCTGGCGGCAGACTTTCAAACTCAGACAAATGGGTGCATTTGCTGAAAGGAAAGTGGTATATGATATTTCGAAGGGGTCCAGAGAAGCAGTAGATCGTTCGTTGTAACTATTCTTTGCCAACGATTTCTAAAACCTCCTCGCTTTCGTTGGGGGGGGGAGGGTTTAATTCGACAAAAGAGGGGTGAGAAGGATGATGAAAGGACAAGATGCTTATTCTTAACAATAAAGCAAATTCCGGAAATTCGCACATTCTTCAGTGTCTCACCCCTTAATAAGATAGAATCGTCGTAAAGTGGTCGTCTCAGGATACTGAAATGAACAATATGATTGTGTCAGTGAATTGTTTCCTAGATCTGTGAATTGACTTATCTTCAGTCATTTGTCTCAAAATATATAAATGAGGCCAGATCTGGGAAACTGCGATTTTCTTCCTTCCCCTAAGCAGCAAAATTCAAATCGTCTGATATCAAGCAATTCTTACATCATATCCGCCAACTCGTCAGTGCCAGGTTATATCAAAGTTTCCAACTTAAATAACGGAAGCATTTGACTTGATCTATCCTGACGTTTCATCTGGAAAGGTAGATTTTATCTCAGTTTTCACTTGGCAATGGCTGAAAACGATGCAAAGTGACGAAACATTTATAGAAGAATTAAACAAAGAACAAATTTGAACAAATACCAGAACAATTCTATCCAATTAAATTATTATTATTCTTTCAAAATGTAGAGGCTACAACAAGTTTCAATGCAATTAGTCAAGCATTTCAATTTGCTGACCAGAAGTGTTGCGTAATCTAAGGGTCTTACAATTTACAAGGTCATAGAGCACAGGAAAACATCCGATCCAGTGAATGAAACTAAAAGGATGCGTAAATGACTTAATGAATGAACATCCCTTGAAGAACAAATGAAGACCACTGAAGGTTACATTATTTTAAACAACATAAGAATGTCCGAAATACCCTGACCTTGATTGACAGTTAAAGCTGAATGAAGATTCATGATGCTTCTTGACACAAAACCATTAAAAAGACTCTCTCTTCCGAATCTTCTTAATTTCGTTGAATTCTCTTAAAAGATAACCAACCATTTCGGCCGTTGTGGTTTGAATGTATATTTAGATTTAATTTCAGTTGAAATGCATTGCAGAAAATAACTTTGAAAACCTTATTGTATTAAAAAGGAATTTTCATCTGCTTGAAATGCAGGATGTCCATAAAAGGTAATTGTAATTCTGTAAGTACATATGACAGACGAAAAATCTGTAAATAAAAGAAACTTTAATCTGAACATATACACTGATTTTATTGTTCTTTATCATTCACAACATGTAGATAATCATCATCTCTATTAATGATAAAAGTGAATGTTTGCGTGTGTGGGTTGGCACTCCACAGAGCAGACTGACTAACCTACGACTAGGATCAATTTGGTGTAGATGTACTTTGGATAATAAGAATGTGCATATCGGTGAACTTTTTTTGAAATTTTAATTATTTAAAAATTGAAAATTTGCATGAAAAATCAGAAAGCGGGATAAAGCAAAATGCAACATAGAATTACCGGCATCCTGGCATAGGGGTAGCGCGTCTTTCCCGTGATCTGGGCGTCCAGAGCCCGAGTCGCGGTTTGGGCATGGTCGTTCTTCCGTTGTTCTATCTGTGAGATGTGTGAATGTGCTCTCCTGTAAAAAGGGGCTGTGCAAACGAATGAGTGATGCGTGAGTAGCAAAGTCGTACCCTTGGCACTAGTTGGCGTTACTAAAAAAAAAAAAAAAAAAAAAAAAGAGATGCTCCCCCACCGGCTTAAATCGCTGTCTTCTGTCTTCGTAACAGCTGCCTTGTCTATGGCAAGTGCCATAAGAAACAACAACAACACAACATGGAATTTGAATTAGATTGCCTATACATTTTAACTCTTAATAGCAGCATGATGTCACGACCCATTGTAAAAAAATGACCTTTTTATTGATATTAATTTCATTAATATGCAATTTTCTTCCTTAATTTTTACAATTTTACTAAAAACTTTTTGTGTATGATTTCCAACAACAGATTCCAACATTAAACTAAAATTCAGATTTAATTTTTAAATCATGATTAATTTTCATTAAAAAATTCAATCAGAATATTGAAATTTTTTTCTTTAATGAGCATTTATTTTCCAAGAAGTGACTATGAACCAAATTTAGTATCTCTAAGTTAAAATATATGAGCTGTAGAATTTCAGTGCGATTTTTAATCACACATGTAGCATGATGAAATTTACTGACATTATATGAGCCCAACACATTCGCATGTAAATAATGTAATCATTAAAAAATTCTGTTTCTAGATATCGATAAATCAGCATGATTTAAAGCTGTGTCTCTCCATTTATAAACAAGATAATTCAAAATTAAAAGAAACTATATATATGAAATTTGAGATGAAGTTATAATATAAAAACAATTTTAGCAGGAATGCTTCAACAGGAAGTCTGTCTGTCAATTTATAAGCACATGAACCCGATACATCGGAAAAACTACGAGTTAGATGAACAAATTTCGTTAAATGGTTTTAATGCCAGAATTACAAGTATATATAATAATTTGAATCAAATCTGCTAAAGAATTGAATGTTTGTTAGTCTATCTATTTGTATGTATATAAACATGATATACATGCAAATGTACATGTTACACAACATGCTACATGTATGAAATTTTGTACATGGTCTTGATAGTAATACGATAAGTCTATAGCAAATGTAGGATCCAATCCATCAAAATTCAGAGAAAAAAGCCCATATTTGTACTCAATTTTCTAGATTTCCCACTCAGTAAATATACGAGAAAGGATACTTGCTTATTTTTACGGCCTCCGGATTAACTTGGCAATTTTCAGATTACGCCAAAATTGCCAAGTTCATTTATGATAAGATGCAAAGATTTTGTCAAGATAGTAGGTGATTTTGGTTGAAAACGGTTGGAATTTTTTGGTGATGGTTGGAAAGAATTTGTCGCAAAGGTCCTAATAAATAAATAAATACGTAAGAAAGTAAAAAGAAGAATATTCTACTAGTTGTACTGAATTTTATAGGAATTAATTCTAAATAATTTTTTTTTTTTAAATTTCGGGTTCTTGAATACGAAATTCTGTATGGTACTTTTCTTTGTAAGGAATTTTAGATTTTTCGTGGAGAACATCGATAGATTTTAATTTCGTAAATCTAAAATTATAATTTATTTTCCTTCGAATAAAATCGTAGATCAAATACTATTTTTTTAAAAAAGTGCTTTTTAAATTAAATTTAAAAATAATAAATAAATTTTCTTATAAAAAAAAAGACAAGTTGCATGAAGCTTTGTTATACATTTACTAAAAGTATTATTTTTGACTAAGAGAATAAAATTCTGTATTTTATGGTTCAGAGGATTAAAAAAAGACGCTTCAATGATAATATTTATTATAGCCTTTCTGCCTTTACCCATTTGGAATATACATATTTAAAATAATATTCATTATTAAGAATTATTTTGATTGGCAATTTTGAAAGTTTCATATTTTTGAATCCAGTGGTTTGTTAAAAATATTATGCAAGATATATTAAATATTTTGTTAGGCAAAATGAAATTTGGAAAATTTTTTATGTTGCATTTTATTAGGAGAATAAAAAAATATGGCAAGCTTTGCTATTGTTTTTAACAAAAAAAAAGATGTTATATCTTAATTTTTAAAAAATAACAAGACATTTTTGCTGTTTTGAAAAAAATACTAATTTTAATTAAGAAAGCACGAAATTCTTTTTTCATTTTCCCTTTCTCTCTCTATTTTTTTAATCTTTTTATTTTGACATTAATCGAATTTTATCAGAACATTTTGCTTCATCTTGTATCATTCGTTTACTTTTTCCCCATTTTGTCATTGTTTTGGTTTTGAAAACGCATTGATTTTGCAATTTATAATTATTTCCAAAACTTTGAAACACATTTTTTTTTACATTAACTTGGTGTTACATAAGGGAAAACGTTATCATTCTTCCAAACAATTCAATATTTCGAATGTTTAAGCATTTCTTTAAAAAATTCGCATAAAATAAAACGTTTTGCTTTTTCGTATACGGAACATATGAAGAAAAAAAAATCCGAGCAGCTAAAATAAAACAAATCTAAAGTATTTTCATTGTTAAAACTCCTTTAGTTAAAATAAAAGAATTTGGCATTAGGTTTGTCTGTGAACACGATAACTCCAAAACGCTCTGAGCTGGACAGTTGAAATTTGGTATACAGAATAACGATCAAATATATAGATTTCTATCAAATCTGGAATAAAATACATTATCAGGAAATTTAGATAATTGGTTGTTTGAATACAAAAGACTTTGATAACTACACAATGCAATCAGCTAGGTAAATAAAATTTGGTACACAGGTTTTCGCTTCTAAAATATAGATATTTATCAAATTTTGAACTAAACTCATCAAACGGTTGCCTATTTGTCAGTATGTACCTTCACATGCATGCAAATGCAATGGTTTAAAACAGTGAAATTCAGTATGTTATCTGGAAATTGCAACTGTAGTTTCAAATCAAATTTTGGTGCCAATCAAAAGGCTGATTGGAATGGTCACCCCAAAATTTTATCGCGTACTCTCTAATAAATTTGTCATGCCAGAGAATGCCTTGCATGACATTGGCGAACAATATTACGAAATATTTACATTTGGCATGAATTAAGCATTTTTACTGAATCTATTGCATTATCCTTGGCGAGTTATTTGGCAATTTATCCTTGGCATGTATTAATAGTATGCGAATATCGAATTCACGCGTATTTCTCACCCGATTAAAACAAAAATTTGACACTAAATTGCACTTGCAATTAAAAATTACCATATGAAATTTTATATATTTAAATTATGCCGTTTTTCAATTATCGTGTTTACTTTTTTCTGAAAGTATAGACTGACAGACAGTCCCCCCGATTTGAGCTCAAACTTTCACAAATGTCTACATTATAGATGTTAAATCTGTGTACTGAATTTTATTTGTCTGCCTCTCTTCGTTTTGTAATTATTGTGTTAACTTATACTCGAACAGCTGGACAGACAGACTTCAGACTTCCCCTGAACAAATTTTACTTAAAATTTAATAGAAATCTGATAATTTAGTGTAAAGTCGGTGTGCGAAATTTCGACCGTTTAGCTCAAATCGCTTTTGAGTTATCTTTGTCACAGACAGACGGACATTTTCCAAAAATGTGTTTTCCAACTCAAGGAGGTTTAAAACCTGGAGATTGTCAGAATTACTAGTTAGAATTTTTTGACGATAATTATACTTTCTCTATACTACGTACACGAGAATCTCTATACTACGTACACGAGAATCTCTATACTACGTACACGAGAATCTCTATACTACGTACACGAGAAAGTAAAACGCGTGATAATATATATTCTCGCGATTGATTCTGTAAAAGTTCTACATTCAAGCCAAAGCTCAATATTTTGTAACCATCGTTCACCAATACTATGCAAGGCATCTGCGGTCCTGCCCAAGATCTACAATTTTACGAAAATAAGGTGGAATAAGATCTATATTAGAGAATATTCGAGAAAGTTTCGCGGAGATCATTCCTTCTGGTTTTATCACAGTTAAATAAAAAATAAATGCGTTTAGACTAATTATGATTACTCAACTGTTGTTAAAAGTCGCCAAATTTGGTTTGTACACTTGTTCTTCCTGTTAGATTACTATCACGGTTCACCTCTCTCATTTCAATCATGATGCAAATCAGATTTTAATGACTAGGATGTAGTCGGCGATATACATCTGATGATACATGGCCAGCTAACTGTAACTGTTAATGAGATCACAAACACATTTCGACGCACGTGACAAAATTCCTAAATTATATACAATCAAGAGACGAAGAACGAGTAAATTGTTTTTTTACCCTCATTACTCATGCAAATATTTCTATTAACAGCTGTTCCGATAGATCTGTTATTAAAGAAGTTGAAGGATGTTACAGGTTATTGATATAATTATTTTTTCCACTTGATCGAGATCCAAAAATAGCACTGATTGAAATATGAATGACCGTTTTTAAAACACACTTCAAAGCACTTTTTGTTTAGGTTATAATAATATATTTTTAATTAGGAGATATTAATAATCGTTTGTACATTCTGGATGCTGAATCAAGTTACTTCTTAAATATCAAATGAGTATTTGGGGACAAAGATTTGTTATTGAATCTGCTGGGTAGTTGAACTTAATGCATAGTAATCTCTATGATTTGCTTTTTAGAACATGAGAAATTGAATGACTTATAAAAAGAAAGAAATTAAAGGAGAATCGATGTTCTTGTCTTAAACATTGTACCACTATAAATGCTTAGGATTAGTTTTCATATTTTATATATATTATTATTATATTAATTATTATATTGCAACTATAACGTGCACAAAAATGTATTTAATATCTCCGTAACGCAGATATATAGGGTAATCGATAAAGTCTTTTAAATTTGCAATGGCGTCTTGTAATAACTAGAGAAGAAATGTTTACCGACAGTAAAACGACAGTGCTGAATTTATTGAGACAGGTTATAGAGCCCCAAATGTCGAAATAAGGAAATTAAAAAAATTAAATAAATAAATTGGCTAAAAAATCCAGTTGAAAAAATGTAAGCTGTACCATAATAAAAACACTAGAAAAAAGTTTCATGATGTTATTTGTAAAAATGGCGAAAATATTTGCGATTAAAATTATGAACATTCTATGACTTGAACAAGGTTATGTCCTAAATTTGGAAAATGCATTCTCTGGTATTATCATACAGTTTTTTAGAATTAGGCAACGGCGGAATGACATGTAAGAAACAAAACAGAAATAAACAAAGTTAATAAAAAAAATCTGAAAAACGTACTTTGTGTGTGTGTGTTGGGGGGGGGGGGTATAAGGACACATTTTTCATACGCATTTAAAAATAATTTCCAGCATATAAACACTATCACATTAACCTAGTCAAAGAGAGTATTCTTCTCAAATTCCAACAATTGACACTATTTATTTATAGCTTTGCTATATAGTGAAGATAATTAAATAAGATTTTGAAAAACGATTGGATTCAATTTTTTTCTTTGAGTCTATAATTTTGATATACAAAACACAAATTAAGATATCTAGTTTGTTGTGTTTTTGTATTTACATATACATGAAAAGACATGCCAAAAAGCAATTAAAAAAAGATGAATTTGGCCCAAAATTTGAGATAGATTTACTACTTTAAATTTTTGCAATGCAATAAATTTTTCATGTTTAAATCTCTGTTTTTTTAATGTATCATATTCACATGCATATGACGGATATACACACTTCCCACTGAAAAATTTTGTTTAAAATATCAAATCTATCTATTATTTGATGCAAATGTCACATAAAAAATGTCAAATTTTTAATTATTATGTTTCTAAATAGTAAACGATATGTAAGCGCCTAATGTATAATGTAATGTACGATACGTATGTACACATATACATAACGATATAATTACTAAAACTTGTTTTTTTTTTATTACAGAAAGTTTTTAAAAGAGGAGATTCATCAAAATCTCGAGATCGATTGTTTTATCATTGCGATAATTTTTCCATATATACTTCGTATATAAGAAGTAAAAGTTAAAAAAAATATCGGATGAAGATGGATATGGTCCAAAGAATATCTCTTAAGCACCACTTCTATTATTAGTAGAGCTCTTACATTAATAATCTTTAATAATATCTGTTAATATCTTTGGGTTAATATCTTTTCCATTTTTGTTTTTTAGTATGAATCATATTTATATTTTAGTTGCGTTAAAGGCGACAATTCTTCCACAATAGCTCACTTTTGGAATTTTTCTGTGCTGTGCGTGTCTCTATGTTCTGGATTAAATGGCACTTAAATGTTATTTTTCTGGCTATGAATTTAATTAGACTTCTAATAGAAGCATTTTAATTAATCGATGTAACAGTAAACATAATATAAGTTTAGTTATATGTAAAATCTATAATAAAGCTGAAGATGTCATTTATTTGTATATTTATAACGTGAATAGTTTGAGAAGAGGTCTTATTTTCAAAAAATTTGTTTGGGGAACATTCATCTGTAAATTATGAGCACATATCTTTTAGAAATACTTTTTTTCGAGAGAGAAAGTTATTTTGACACCAGTTGTATTAAAGATAATAGGAAAAATCCGGAAAAACCTAATTTATGAAGAAGACACCCGAAATAAATAAAGAGAGAAATAAAAAGGACATAGTAGAGCAAGAGAAAAAAAACTAGGAAATTACTGGTTGATAAGATATATTCAAGTAAAAATTTTTTTTATTAAGAATATATTCTATAAATATGAAATAAGCAACCATCTTTAAAAATACGTAAATAGTGTATAGAAGAATCAATATGTTATTTTTATATTAATGATTTAAAATTTAATCTCATCAAATGAAAGGTAACATTTTACAAAAGTTATTTGAAGTTTGAAGATTAGTGTTAATACTAAAAGTCAGTTCCAAGTTCCCAACAAAAAACCATTACCTTAATTTTATGTCATGAAAACGGAAAACGTTCCAAAAATGTCTCAGAAAATTCAAAATAATTTTGAAGTCTCATGATTTGTGTTTAATGCCAGAATTTACTTCTTAAATAAACGAATTACACTCTTGGAATCACTAATCTAAAGTAATTTTATTTAAATTTCTGGAATTATGAATCAAACTCATTGTTTTAATTATCGTTAAAACAAAAATGTTATTTAATTGTCATATTATTAAGAGCAAACGATTGCTGATAATCATGTTGATATTGGCATTTGTTCCAAGAACATAAAGTAGCTGCAGATACTTAAGCTGGAAGATAATAATTATTAACTATCATCTCGAAAGTTCATTTCCCAGAAAGCTAAATCTATCGCAGCAATTCATCACAATTAGTGAAATCGTCTATTGTAAACGAGCGCCATAAAAACCCTCGCACCAGATCATTTGCACCTATAAACCGTTCCCATCTAAATGAATGCTTAACCCGCCCCCTTACGACATTTTCGGCAACTATCCAACTCTGTCAACACTAATGACGGTGACGATTCATTGGTTGTCTTGCGAGAGACGTAATATAGTTAAAAATAATGACGAACTACAAATGATTCTTAAGTAGATGGTGAGAATATTTTTCTTTGTGGCGGGAACACCATTTGACTTTTCTGACGTGGCCAATTCTTTAATGATGCTATATTTCCTTTTGAGAAACATAATGAGAACTCTGTTGTCAGAGAAATAGATTGTAGTAGAGTTCAAGCTTACGTAGAATGAGTTAAAAGGAGCAAAATAAATACGCTTGTTTCTAGTTCAAGAATTATTCTTAAGAACAAGAAGTATTTCACGAAAAAGAAAGCTATCAGAAAGCAAGAGTTCGAATGATTAATGCCATCGTTGTACAAATTTGTTAATATCGTAAAGTTTAGAATGTTTATCATTTTGCACAATAAAATCACCATAAACTATACTCGTAAGAGATGTATGGATTCTGATCTGGATCTGAAGGATGGATAATTTCTAATTAGGCAAATAGGATTAGGAAATAAAATGCTGTATCGCTGAAATGACATTTACTAATGAGTGAATGGGTACTATTAATTAATCATCTCCTTAATTTCACTGTATTCACAAGATTTGAAAATGAAAGCATGCTTAAATTTTTATAAAAAGATGCAAAAAATTTTTTGGTGTTTTAGTATTCGATTAATTAATCAAGTTGCAGTCTGGAAATCATTCACTCATTCAGCCAACATTTAAATTTTTTATTCATATTTAACAAGTTTAGGTAATACTATATAAATGGTTCATCCACAAATGTGATAATTAATTTGCATTGCAGCTCTAATTAATTCTACAAAAATGAATAAAATTCCTAAGACAAAAGCATTGCTTAAGTAATGGCAGTAAATATTAAAAAAAAACTATAAAATTTTTTGCTTCGTGGAATTTTTTTAAAAGGATCATGTATTCATAATTTTATCTTTTTTTTTCTAAATATTCTAAGCATTAAATCACTTAAAATTAAGATATTGCACAGATGGAAATCAGATAACGGTAAATTAAAAGCGATTCGAACACCTATTCCGTAGCATGATATTGATTGATAGATTCATCTATCTTTATTATCATGTGAGAACATGATGTTGTTTTCGTTTTTGAATAAATGAAGGCAACGAATAATTGAAGCTCGAAATCGCGTAGGAAATGAATAAAGCATAAATGCAAATTTTCGTCTTCATCTGCTTTAGCTGCTTTAACCGGTATTGCATTATTAATACACATGCTTCTTTGAAAGCAGATGCGTTTTAAAAAGGTTGACCTGCTGTTAGAGATAATGGGTTTTCACCATAGTAATCCTACGGGGCTATAGAAGATCCACCATGGAATCCTCTACTGCACATGAGAGATGATTTTTGTTATATCTCGTAAACTACATAAAACTACATATGTTAGAGACATGGGGTTTTCACTTAGAAATACCCCCGGGATCCTCTAAGCCCTCGAAATTTTGGATCCATTGCGCATGTGCAGAACTGGGCAAATCAATGTCGGATCAATACCATAGTGTTCCTATGGGTCTCGGGATGTCAATGACGTCAACTTCCAGTCAGACCGGAAGTTGTTATATCTCGGCTTCTATGCAACATAGAGACGAGTGCTACCCATTTAAACACTCGTCTCGATGAATAATGTCGAATGACATTTTTACTGAAACTCGGGTCTCGATGGGGTTCGAGATCTGGTCTCGAAATTTACAAACTCGAGTTACATTGCATCTGTTCGTATCTTTGGATAGTACTCGCCAAAATGCACGTAACGACACGAGTTTGCTACTCCGAGTGATTCACGAGTTACGGGATCTCAAAGTTGTAAAAATTTGAATTTTCGAGCGTGGTTTTCGATCTCATTTTTGCAAAAAACTCTCTTTACGACTGGCATCGATACACTCTATTCGATGTCCTCTATTGAACGATACCACATTTGTGTCGCTTACGTTATTAGAAGCCGGGAAACGGAAACGAGAACGGAGAAAGAACGTAACGGAAAAAGAACGTGGTTAGGGAGGATTGAAGGTCGAAATCCCGTAGGCAATGAATAAATCATAAATGGGGCGTCCTAGGCTTTCTCCCGATGAAGCCTTGCAAAGAAAACAAAGTAAGGGAACGAAAGAGCAAACATAGGCCAGAACAAAACCTTGAATTAATAAAAACGAATGAGGAAAATTAAAAATTAGAAGCTGGTCGAAATAAACAAGAACGTAAAATAGCTTTGCAATGAGAACGAAGAAAGCGTAAACACATGCAGTGTGTTGCAGATTCACAATCGCAACACTTAGCACACATAACGCGTCCATTTGGATTCTGAATCACATTCGTCAACGTTCAACGCAAAACGTCTCCGGTTCGATTCTGAGTTTCAAATTATCGCTTTCTAGATCTAAGCAATTCATCGAAAAAAATATTCTCACATGATAACGTGAAATTTGCAATAGCAGATTTCAATTTTTTTTAAATATTTACTAATCAATTATATAATAGCGATAATGTGCTATTATTAAATACACCAGTAGGTTTGAAATGTATTATGCAGGAAAATAAATCAAGGTTCAGAAATAGCAAAAGGCAAAATTCATTTATCTTTTTCGCGCCATTCTGATATACCAGGAATTGATTTTTTTAAAAAAGCCTCTAATTGTAACTATCTCTTCATATCAATGGCGAATTTAGACATTTTTCTGTCCCAAGCTGTGCATATTATGAAGAACTTCTTTTAATAAACTGAAAATCTTTACTCATTTTTATAGTTTGAAAAAAATTACCAGCATTTTTAAAAATCTTTTTTTTTCCCCAGAAATTTGGTAGCAGGATCCTTACTACTGTTTATTTGGGCTTTTCTTGGAAATCTATGAGAAATCCACTTTTCATTATTTACAACTTCAAGCTCGTAAAACAAAAAAGCATTACTTAAGTAATAACGATAAATATTAAGAAAACCTATTTATATAAATTCTTGTATTGTGTTTTTTGTAAGGGTCAACTATCCCTAATTGAATCTTTTTCTAAATAATCTAGAAATTTAACCACTTTAAATTAAGATATTTGCACAATTTCTTGTGTCATATTATAGACTGAAGTATGTTTAAAACAGAAATATTTTAATTCACCATTTTTTTTTTCAAAAGTAAAGTGTTGAGGAATGAAAAAGGAAACAATTTGAGGGGAAGGCACCCCTAAAGCATAATTACTTACCCCTCATTACAATGGTTTTACAGAATGAAATTAAAAAGCTCTACAGACGAACCATATGATCAAAGGTCAAATAGAGATGGCATAAACAAATTAAAAATTATATCATAATTTGAGAAACTCCCGAATTTCCTTCTAAATATAAAATAATATACCTACGACTTAGTCAAAGAAATTTCACAATACTGTGGTTGAAGTTTCGCATTAAAATTTCTATAACTCATTTTTAGTTAGGACCAGAAAAATCATTATTTGCACAAATTAGTCTATAGTGAGTGTAGTATGCACTCACTGATATTATTTCTTATAGCATTTCTTAACAGTGAAAAAAATGTTATGAGCAAAAAAAAAATGTAATTTTTACAATACTTACTTTTCACAGGTAAATATTTTTTATTCAATACAATAAGCATTTCTTTCAGATAACAATAAGCTTAACTATGTATTGTGGGTGATTTTTGTACTAAACACTCAAACTTCCAAATTTTTCCACCAGTTGCAAGCACAGACAGAAGTGTTCAAAGGTCCAATAAGTTTAAAAAAAAACAAAAAAAAACACCTCTCTTCTACTTTATTTCAATATTCATTGCAATAACAAATAATATTTATATTTATACGATCAAATTTAAAATTTTCAATAATAAGCATTAATAGTTTCTTGGAAGGAGGCTATCTGAAGTATATTTAAAAAGAATCTTTGACATAAGATTGGTGACACAATTAACTAATTTAAGATTCCCGCTTTTTACATGAATGCAAAAAATGTTGTTTAGGAAGAATATGTGTGTGTGTGTCTTGCGCTATTCTAAAAGAAACCTATCCAACTATCCATCAGTGGCTAATTGTACAGAATTGTTCCATTACTTTAATTAGCCATGCCAACCTTAGTTCGATCAATCATAATTAGGGTATCATGTGTCAACTGAACACTCTCTACCAATTAACAGAGACAGGTTAAAAATGGAAGGTTAAGTGATTCTTCAACAATTTCCTTTAAATTGTATGGAAATAAGTTATTTCACAAGAATGTCTACATTATTTTTGATAAATGATATCTTTTAATGCTAAATAACTTTGATTTTTGAATAATTTTTCTAAAGGCAATTTTCATAATTTATAAATTTATTTTGGAAATAAAATTCACTTCAGAAAAAAAAATATTTTTTTTTTCTTTCAAAAGATACTTAAAATATTATTTCAGTGACAAAATTTTTATCTTTAGGAATAAAAATATTAAATTATTAAAAATTAACTTCTATCGTCTGTTTTTTTTCTTCCCTAAAAATAATTTTTTAAAAAAATTATTATCTGCTAGTTAAAGTATTTTTTTTTCAATTTTTTTAAAAATAAAATGTTGAGAAATTCTGAAAAAAAAATTGTTGTTTATGTTTGGTTTTAATTTTGTAAAGCACGGTATGATTCTACAAATATTAATACTATTTTAGGTAAAAAGGCATTTTAGTTTATACTTTTCCGTTTCTTATAAAGTATTGAAATCGCCAAAAAATTCGAACTGGAAATTTTCTTGAATCTCTATGCTTCGGACTTCCTTGAATCCGAAAAATTCATTTTTGGAATTACGTCTTTTTACTCGTCTGTGAAAATGATAATTGAAAACCGCTTTAAGTTAGATGGATGTAATTTGGATGTAAACCTAATTTATAGAATTATATCAAAGTTTGAACGTATTAATTCACAGGAAGTCTGTCTATCCAAGTGCAAAGGAACGCTATAATTACAAAAAATAAAGAACTAGATAGATAAAATTCAGTACTCAATTTTAGGGTATAGATCCATGCTAAATTTTGCATGTTTGTAGACGCTCTACCTCAAAAACGCAGCGACTTAGATAAATGAAATTTGGAACTCAGTTTTCGCATCTAAAGTGTAAATTTTTAAGAATTTTGAGTCAAAACTACAGTTTATCTGCACATTCGCATGCCTGTAAACACAATGATTCAAAAATGCAATGACATAGATAAATTAAATTTAGTGTACGCTTCTGTTTCTAAAATTGTAATTCTGTGTCAGATTTTAGTTTCAATCGTCAAGTAAAAATATCAAAAATGAATTTTTAGCTTTCTTTACTATACTATGAAATACAAACTTCTTTTAAAGGAAATTTCGAAAATAAAAATCACAGCAATCGTTTCATTTAAGGTTTTGCTCAAATTCACAATTTTACAAATAATAATAATATGTTTATTGAATATGCCAGAAAGTTTCGGGAGACTACTCCTATAAGATTATAAATTTTTGTAATAAATTTTACAGTGGAGAGATCAGAGATAATTAATTATTTTTTAATTCAAAATTTAAAAATGTTAAGAATTTATATAAGGAATTTAATCACTTCATCGTCCCTAACGCGTCTAGCGCGTTCAAATGAAACTTCTGCAGGGCTGCCGTAACATGCTTCAAGCCTTCTTCTATATTAAAAAAAAATGAAACGCTTAAAATGCTTTGTATATGTTTACTTGTCAGAGATTTTATTTTTGTTTGTTCATATGCAGTGAAAAACAGGGAGAGAGAGAGAGAAAAAAAAAAAAGAAATTTTCGCAGATAGGAGAGGGCAACAAAAGCGTGTGTATTTATCGTATTTTAGTAGATAATAATTAAAATTATAGTATTATAAGATAGTTATGAAATTAATTTAAATTATTATGCATATTGTTATAATTTAAATTATGGCAAATATCGAATTGTTATTTTGCATTTTGCATCCTCATGGAATATCCCTCTATTGTATTAAAATATATCGATCATTTAAAAAGGCTTTTTTACCAATTATATAGGCTTCTGAATGGATTAATAATTATTAAAATTGCATTTCTATTATCAGTTGTGTAAGGTAACATGTTCCCTTTATAATGGCATCTTAACAGAATGCCGCTGAATGCACATCTTTATGAGAACATTTAAAGAGTTTGACAAAACCATGTATTTTATTACAAGATTTTACCTACTTTTCTCAGAAGTGAATCATTTTCCTGACCAATTGGAGTATTCTCCCGAAACTTTCTTGCATACACCCTTTTAATGGTTATTTCCACAGCGAGAGCTCAGATTTTTATTTCCCAAGTCGTGTACTTGACTTAGTTTGTCTTTCTTACTATAGTGAAAAAAAACAGTGTATGTATTTTGGAGTCCTTTTAGTAAACAGAATCAAAATTTGATACAAAATTGCAATTTCACAAACGATTACATACCAAATTTCATTTATCTACGTCGGACCGCTTTAGAGTTATCGGGTTTATATGCATTCAATATACAGATATACCGACGGTTAATCCATCAATAGATTACATTCAAAATTTAATATCGATTTGCACTTTAGATGCTAAAGATAAGTTCCAAATATTATTCTTCTACTTTTTTTTAATATTTTGTAATTATAATGTTCACTTGTATTCGGACAGACATATATGTTTAGAATGAACTTCGTTAAAAATTGGAAAGAAATCTAGAAATTTGGTGTAAAGTCCATTACCATTTTCCCTTCGTTTATCTTAAAACGTGTCTGAATTATCGTTTTCACAGACAGACAGATATAATTCTAAAAATGTTTTTTTCGAAGTCAGAAATGTTTAAAACTTGAAAATTCTTCAAAATCTGGAGTCCGATTTTTTAAAGATTATAATAATTTGTCTTTGTTTATTGTAGATAAGATTCCCTTTCCACAAAATTTCGTAAATTGTGTATTTTTGTGAAAGAGAAAATGTTCTTCCTTTGGCTTAACCTAAAAATAGCCTAATATTGGTTATTTAAAGTAAAATAGTAAATAAATTAAAACAAATTAATTTCTTTGGAAAACAAAACATATAAGCGTAAAATTCATTATAATACTTACAAAATTTCTTCTTATAATACTTAAATTATTCTTACAGTTCTTCCTTATAATACTTAAATTAGTATGGTGATTTAATTCTAATGTTATGGACATTCCTTTTATAATGCTTTAAAGGTACTTTTTGGTTTTAACGGCGGCCAAAAAACTCTAAGAATAAATTTCGCCAAATTAAAAATATACTCAAGTGCATAAATATAGATCAAATCACGTGCGAAATAAAGGCTGTCAACTAAAATCGCCAAATTTGCGAAATTTTTTCTTGACGCTTTTTCGCCCGCCTTTAAAACCGGTAAGTACAGCTTTAACAAAATTTGTTTCATATATATAACAGACTATTTCTAAATTTCTGGGTGGTACAGATAACTAGATGCCTTTTGCGACCAACTTGTTTGTCCAGATAATTGAATTTTTAGGTTGTGAAATGTTAATGTAAAATGCATATTTAAAATAATTCTTAACTGATTATTTAATAAGACCTAAAATATGAATTTAATTAAATAAATCAAAGCAAATTATAACGTGTGAAAATTGAATAGCGTAAACACTACGAAATAAAATTAAAATTCTAAAATTTAAATCCTACTTCGGAATTTAGATCCAAATAAAGCAAGTCATACATGAAAATTTCAAGATTAATTTTTTGAAAATATCCTTAAACCATAACAATATAAAAATTATTTAAAAGGCTCATTAAAAGTATTGAGAATAGGAAAATTTTCATTGTCAAAGCGGAGACAAATAATATTTTATTGCATGATTAGTCAAGATGCCAGTGTTAGAAAAAAGGTTTCCGAAAACAGGTTTGTATTACAAAATACTCATTTTATACTTCTCTTTTCTCATTTACTTTTCAATCGTTGCCAAAACAAGATCATGAATATTTAGAAAATTAAGAGCTCGACCTGCTTCAAAAATGCAAATAACTAAACTTATCAAAGGCCGTGAGAGTTTCTTTGGTTTCTTTTCATGTTTAATTTGAAAAACGTGCTTGCTTTGAAAGAAGAACAAGAATTTTGCGAGCAGTAACCACCGACTAGTAGCAGTAAAATTTGACATTTATGTACTCCCAGCCTGTACATTTCCTGTCCCGCTTCCTTTCAAAACCTGAAGAAGATAAATGGATTCGTGAGGCATTTTAATGCTAAGGACATTCGCATAAACATTTCAGGGGCAGTGTTACGATATTTAGAGGAATGCTTTTTTTGAAATTTGTTTTTTCGTATGAGCGCAAGTATTTGCTGTTTAGTTTGCAGAAAGAAAGACATGTTATGAGTAAAAAAATCGTAGCGACCCATTTACAATCGTTTCAAAAAAAGTGTTTAGATTCTTACAGCCGTTTTCAAATGTTTTCAAGCTTTTATCGACTTTTTCGTTGATAAGAATAAGCTGTATAAACGGCCAAAAATCACATCTTGAGAAATGGGCGAATCTACGAATTTTAGACATTTTTCAGTCCACACACACGAAATATCTTGATTGCCTATCTGTGAATATTATAATACCGAAATGCAGAGGAAAGAATGATATATAGTTTTTAATCCATCTTTGTAGGAGTCATATTTTGGATGAAATCCGTATACAGCAACTCCCCGTCTGTCTTGGTGAATGTGAGCACGATATTTCAATTATGGAATAAATAGATGAAATTTGGCATATATTTGTTTTGCCAGAATCAAAGATCTACATCAAATTTTTTGTATCGTATTTTCGATTTGAACGTTTATTTAATGCGCAGACAAAAGTCACAATTGAAACAAGCTAAACAAGTCACAAGAATAAACGAATTCCTGAATGTGATTTTAATCCTTTGCAGTCGGAAGGATAATTCGATGCAAAATTATTCAATTAATGCGCGAACCTGTTTATAACACACACACACAAATACAACTGTTTTAAGTTCAATTCCCTGAAAAATAAATCTACACCTTTTTAACATTTGGTAAGAATTTTTAACAATAAAAATAAAAATCAATCAATAAAATGTCAAGATGATGCACTATCTTGAATGGGGACTGAGAGAAGACATTCGAATACAAAGGGTTAATATTAAGATTGTACATCTGTATTGCATTTTGGACTTACTGTGTAAGACGGAAATTGTTCAAAATGCATACACTATTTTTTTCGTTACGCTGAGAAACATAGCACAAAGAAACATAGCAATAGCAAACACAGTAATAAAAGAAAATTGAAAGGAGAACTTATTCACTGTTTTTTTAATGAGCTCTTTTAATTTGTTTACAATCAAACTCTTAGTTAAAAATGACATTGCATTCTTATTTCTCATTGAAACTTTCATTAATAAATGGCATTTTTATGAAATGTCGAGCAAATTTGGTTTTAATGCATTAAGAGAGAAATATCTCTTTCGTTTAAGATCAGTCAGTGATTTTTTTTTTAAATTTGAAATGCGATTGAGCTTTTTCATAGATTTAATGTTTATGAAAAATTTATTTTTTAGACATTTTTTATTGTTTTTCGAGAGTAACTCTTTATAAAATTTCAGCACAGAAATATTCATATATGTCAGCTTTCAGAAAATCTTATTTTTAAATCATCATTTGATTAATCATCATTTGATTTTAAATCATTATTTGATTTTAGTCTCAAACATATTTAAAGAGAACTTGGAACTAACGATTTTGAAAAGTAGTATTAAAAAAGCATAAATTGATTTCTCTTGGATCTACTATTATTTAAGACTAGCCACCTTTGGCGACCAGTTGGTTCGCCAATCTTAATGATCGATAAAATTTTAACAATTAAATATTTTATGCAATTCCTACTTTCATAGCTTCTTCATCAAAATATTTTAAAATTCAAATTTTGATAGACATATAATATTATTATATTATAAAGGCCTTCAGTCATAACGAAATATGTATCTCTCTAATTTTTTGTTAGCTCCCGTAGAATTTATGCTTTAAATTAAAGTGGAAAGGATTAATCTACAATTAATATAATAATATTTTTTACTGAAACAAAGCATTTTTTTATAATACGATTACTGAAAACAGAGTCACTGAGCGCTTAAACTTTATGGGCACTAAAGAATATCTTTCTTAGTTTATATAATATCTCAAGAATTTGTCAACAAAATGTTCTCAGATTCATCATGAGCAGATCGATTAATTAAGAATGTATATTTTTAAATGCATCAAACACTAAGAAACACTAAGAAAATAAACAGAATCGCTTAAAATAATCGGTCGAAAACAGGTTAAAAAAACTACTTAAAAAACGATGCACTTAAAACTATAAGCATATACAAAAAATATATATAACTAACATAAATACAATTTAATTACAAAAGCATACAACTAACCTAAAAATAATTTAAATCAAGTCCGCAATCGTTGAAAATAGTTGTCAACAATCAGAACACAATGCGGTGGGGAAAATGAAAAGATTTTTTTTGGCGGGAAAGTTAGTTTTTAATTAATAATTAAAATTCTTATTAAAAATTCAAAAAAAGGGACCCCATGTGCACATTTCGGACCACCAAGGTATACATATACCAAATTTGGTAGCTGTAGGTCAAACGGTCTGGTCTGTAGAGGGCCAACACACACACACACACATTGAAGTTTATATAAGTATATAGAAGAACATTTTCTGCATTATGGGAGAAAGGATTGGCGACACTTTTAACTTTCTACTCTTGAAGGGTGTATGATTATAAATAAGCTTCTGCTTTAATAATTTGAATTTTTTAATTCATCAAAATGGGATTCACTTAATATCTAATGAGTTATAAAAAATAAAACTGAAATTCAATGAATTAATTTTTAAGGAAACTAAATTCATTTCTTAAGACATCTAAAAAGAACAAGCCGGAAAGGTTTTTTTCAGAAACTTTTTCATATACTCTCCAATCTTTAACTCCCTTTTTTGCGTGAGATCTTATAGACCTTGAATTAAGTGGTGAATACCTTAGATAGGATTGGCCAACAATAACTACGAAATATATGAATGGTATGAATCCAGAATTTTGGTATGAATCCAGAATTCTCAATGAATCTATCATGCGGATATGCATTTTGGAAGCTTTTTTTTAAAAGTTCAAACCAAAATTATTCATAAGAACACATAACGAATATCATTGATTTAATTCACGGTATTGTTGAGTTATTATGTTTAAATGCGTGCGAAAATACAGATCGACAGACGGTAAACCCTTTGACAGTTATGCTTCAAGAATCTACATTTCAAATGTTGATTGTAAAACTGTCAGACAAATTTTATTTAGCTGGCTCAATACGTTTTGTATTTATCGTATTAATTTATATTCGGATAACCGAATAGCCTACTTTTGAATGGATTTGATCCAACATTTTATAGAACACTAAAAATTTGATATCAAGTGCATATATCGAACTTCATCCGTCTGGCACAAAATGTTTTTATGATGTACTATTCACAAACAAGACATAATGTCAAAAATATGTTTTACGAATTCAGCCTGAAATATGCAGATACTTCAAAATTTCGAGCACAATTTTTTTGATTTTATCTGTATTTCGTATAAGAGAAAATAATAAAAAGGAATCATAAAATAATAAAAATTGTCAAAAAAGTACTAATTACTTTACACATTTGGAAAATGCATCCAAAAATGACAGTATAAAGCAATTAATTCATGCTTGGTGAAATATCACACCTTTTGACTTCAAGTTATGAATCTTGGTGTAGATAAACTTCGAATGATCGTGCATCTTTGAAAGACTTTTTTCTCAAAATTTTAATGTTTTTCCACCATAATATATGTAAACATTATTGCATAAATATAATTCTTATATCTATTTAAAATTCAAAAAACATTTTTAAAGACGTCAGTTTATCTGTCGCGCAATTTGTATGGAAATGTTATCAATTTTTTGGACACATTTTTTGTATAATTCTAAACAATATATTTCATTGCTACAACGGGATTCAAATCATTTTTACCTTTTCATCAAAATTTTAAAGGCATAACTTTATTCTATTGTTAAAAGATGTGGGAAAAGATTGTATTTAATATCTACGAGATTGCACGCGGAATTAAAAATAAATTTACTGTATGTAAATGAAATAATATGATATTATGGGGCTTGACTTCATTAGGAATGTTCATATATATATATATATATATACACACACTGAAACCCCTGTATATATATACATACAGGGGTTTCAGTGAACCGTTTCAGAACTTCTAAGAGGGGTAGGGTGACAGCTCGAAATCATAGAGCAATGTGGGGTCCGAAATGCTTTCCTGAAGCGGTGTTGTACACAGAAGCACCATAAAGAAAAGAGACCGTAAATGAAAAATCGTTTTAATAATACATGAAAAGAAGCAAAAGGTACATGGATTAAAGTAAGTGTTCGAAGTTTCTTCCACGGGCTACAAAGCAGACCTTCCATCTCCGATGCATGGACATCCGAACATTCTGGAATACTCCAGGCATATCTCGAATCTCTCCGGCAGCTACTGCGATTCTTGCAAGGAGCTCCTCAGCAATGTCAATAGGGGTGTCATAAGCTAGCGATTTCAAATGACCCCAGAAATAAAAATCAAGACATGATAAGTCGGGTGACCGAGCAGGCCAACGCTCGGGACCCCCACGTCCGATCCACCGTTGACCAAATGTGACATCCAGGTAGTTACGAACATCTCCGCTATAATGGGCAGGGGCTCCATCGTGTTGGAACCACATTGTCTGTTGCGTCGATGCAGAAATCTGTTCATCTCTCAAAAGTTGTGACAATACTTGCTGCAGAAAGAGCAAGTACATAGGTCCGGTTAGATGACCCGGTAACAGGTAAGGTCCGATGAGGTAATCTCCCACAATACCGGCCCATACATTGACCGAAAATCGATTCTGTGCTGCACGTCGTCGTATTGCATGCGGGTTCTCGACCACCCAGATATGGTCGTTATGCGTGTTGAAAATTCCTTCCCTTGTGAAGGATGCCTCATCGGAAAACAACACTTCAGCAGGAAAAAGGGGATTTATAGCACATTTTCCCAGGTATCACTGTGTGAAAGCAATACGAGGTACATAATCGTCCGGTTTCTGTGTCTGGACACGCTGCACGTGAAATGGATGCATGTCTTCTGCTCGGAGAATCCTCCAGATGCTGCAATGGGAAACTCCGACTGCGTTTGCTACACTTCGTGTACTCGTTCTTGGATTCCCCTGTACATGCTGCAACACATTCTGTTCGGCGTCTGCAGTTCGTGTTGTTCTTTCCCTGTCCCTGTGAGCTCTTTCTAATGAACCTGTCTTAGCTAACCTCTGGTGCAGTCTTGCAAAGAAATTATGACTGGGAATATGCCTCGTCGGATATCGTTCCACGTACAAACGCTGTGCGGCTGGCCCACTACAATTTGCAGCCCCGTACGACAAATGCATATCGGCTAACTCTGTGATCGTGTAATCATCCATCCTACTAACTTGGCGTTCTTGTGCGAAACGAAGATTCCCTGCACGAAAGCTCGGACTTTTCGCACAACGCCATCTACCGCGTCAGGAAAGCATTTCTGACTGCCCATGGATATAAGATTTTGGTTCGTCAGGATGTACCCTACCCCTCTTAGAAGTTCTGAAACGGTTCACTGAAACACCATGTGTAATAGATTGGTGATTAATAAGGTGTACTTTTAATAAAATGAATGGCTTTAATGTGTATCATAATTGATGATAAAAAATATTTTGTTAAAGAATCATAAAAATAAAGTTATACAAGAGATATTTAATTAATTTTAAGCTCAATCAATTTTTCCGGTTGAACAGATGATTGCCAAACACGGCTAGGCATTAAACAGCATTCAGCAATCTACCAATTTATTTTTAAATTTTAATTAAACATCTACATATAAGCCTTCTAATGAAGATAAAAAAAAGTCATCTCTTCGCTTTTAAAACAATTTCACTCAAAGTATAAGGAACTTAAAAAATAACTTGTTACTATTTTAAGCAAGCAAAAAACTCTGCCAATTTGAAGTTGTGCTCACTATTGCATAAAGACTTCAGTCCTCTTGAACGCAAAGAATCATTAATAATCCAGAAATAAAGAACGAAACTGTAAGAAATATACACTTTAATTATATGCATGTCACACGGTCCAATGAAAATTCAACATTTTTAATACAAGAGTTTGAACAACAGAAAACCTCAAGGGAGTTGATGAATTTTTAGTTTTTTTTTTCTTTTAATATTTCTTTTTCCTACTTTTATTATTTAAATGAAGAATGATAACTGGCTTTGTTGTCTGTAACGGACGTTTTAAAAAGAAAAAAATAACAATAATAACGGGTAAGAAAAGGGCAAAATTTAATGAAATAAACTGCTTTGAAAGATACTCGTGTTATTACAAAGTGTACGAGTGAAACTGTTGGACAGTTCCAGTCAATTCCAGACGGTCTCTTGTTATTTATTTTCATCCACGTGCATAGTCATGGGCTTCTTTTGTTAAAAAATGATATTTGCATCTCAAAGGATCTCAGACTTTTTAATTATGTCTTTAGTCATTTCGTTTTTCTCCTATTAGTAATCTAGAAAATTATTTTATTTTTAGAAGTAAAGTCCTTTGCAAAAAATGTATATAAAAATTGAAGGAACTAAGAAAATTAAGGAAGTTAAAATGTAAATTAGTTGTTTTTTAAATATAAATTGATGAAATGGAAGTCAAACAAACAAAGTGGATAAATTTCTTTAAAATTTAAACAACAAGATGATAAAACTTCAAATTCATTACAAGTTGAATAGATTTTAGCTTATTGTAAATGATGTCCAAAAATTAACGCAAGATTTGAATTTGCCACCATTCGTGCAGTAAAGTGTTCGCAACCCTATTAAAAACTATTTGACATTTGATAGTTTAGTATTTGTAAAAACGGAGCGTTACACGATAGAACAACGTGTTAATGCAAGATTTGATTTAAATACAAAATACAGGTTTTTTTTCTTTAAATTGTTATATTTTTATTGAATTGTAAAGTACATAGGATGGGGTTATGTGTGGAATAACACATAAGGCAAATGGCCTCCACGGCTTTGCTGGCACAAACGCACTCTTTTGTCGAAATTTTCCATGACCATTTTGCATAAATGTGGTTGAATTTCTCAGATGTAGATTGGAATTTCCTCCTTCCATGCACGCGTGCTTGTGGGCTTGTTGGCATAGACCTTTGACTTAAAATAACCCCATAAAAAGAAATCTAATGGTGTTAAATCACATGATCTAGGGGGCTAATTCCCAAATTTTTAAACTGTGGTCGTCAGACTTTCGTCATTTTTTAAATGTTGTTCAACAATGAAACTACATTGTTCTATTGTGTAACGCTCCATTCTTACTAATCCTGAACTATCAGCTGTCAAATGTATTTTAATAGGGTTGCCAACACTTTATTGCACAAATGGTGGCAAATTCAAATCTTGCGCTAATTTTGGGATATCCTCTTATGTATAACAAAAGATTTTGGACTCTTTTAATTTTATATTTTCCTATCGGCAATATCGAAATATCTTTATTTATAATGTTTTTACGAAAACTCTCCAATAAAATTGCTCGAAATAAGAAGATCGAAGAAAATATTTCAAAGTTATTTGTTCATTTTTAATCTTTTAGATTAATTAAATATGAAATGCGAAAAAATTGGTATCTTATCTTTAATCAATTTTAACTTCCATTTAGTTATGACAAATTGTTCTATGCTTTTCAAAGCCTGGTTTAATATGCCAACTAGAACACATTGTTTTATGAGTACTAGGCACTGCCGATTTGTAGCTTGACAACTACTCAACTGGTTCACTAATGTTTTTGAGTATATGAAAGTTATTAAAGTAAGAGCATTGCTTTTGCATTCCAATAGGTCGATATATCCGGATTTTTTTGGGAGGGGGACTCGAGGTGTAAATGGCTTTCTGCGAAACGATTTGGTCATTCTTTTGACAATTCTTTTTAACTTTTTTTTTATTTAAAGCGAAATTTAAAACCAGGCGGGAAACATATCTGTATCATAATTTATTTCATTTATAACTGTACATCTGACACAAGCCAAAAAGTCAAACATTCAATCTTTAAAAAATGCAGATTCGAGAATTATTCATTGATAACTATAAATTCTCACATTCATGAAGTTTTCACTATGCAAATCAAAATTTCAAATGAAATAGCTGATGAATCCATGCGGCAGTCAGCTACATTCACACAACAACCCACTTTACAGGTGCTTGGATTTTCTTAAAGAGAAGATGGAACTGCTTTCTCCTACAGCGATTCGTGCAGATCAGGAGATCTGGTTGGCCTATCCATCCGGTGAATATCTTCACTTTCAGTATATTAGTTGACCAAGTGAATGCTATGTGGTTCAAACATTGTTTACCAATAAAATTTCATTTCAACATGGATAATTATGTTTTACACTTGGAGAAATCTGTTGCCTTTTATTTTGATTTCTGCCCTGACTATAACACCTCTTCTGTCATTATAGTTTTTTTCTCGGTGTTGGGGGATAGGTAATGTTATATAACTTATTTATTATATAAATTCTCCTTTTTAAATCAGAATTCCTTCAATTGCATTTCGTGACCAGTGTAACTATTTAGGAATTAGGGAAAGCCTTATATTAGCAATTACTTTAAGATTCCTTAATTTGTGAGGTAGTTTATAATTTAATATTTTTTATTATGTTTATTATATTATTTTTGTAATATCTTTAATATTTTCTTTATAAGTAAAAATTATTAAGATTATCATTCTAATTTCAATAAAATTACCAAAATGATAATTTAAATTGCTTGTCACATTTAGCACGAATTAATACCTCATTCCATTATTTATTAGCCGACTTTGACGATCATATAATCTGCCAGTAATATTGCCCATATTTAATTTCAATTAAATTTCTAGTCTATAATTTGATCTTCATGATTATCTCAAAGAAATATTTTAAGCATTAGATCGTGTTATTTCACTACTTTTCACCTTCTCTGTTTTCCTTTTATGTGTGTGTGTTTTATGAGCCATCCTATTAGAGACAGCTCCATGTCATCATAATATTATTAAAAATGTTATTTTCTTGATGATCTATATCTTTCGTTTATTTGTTGCCTTTCGCGGTTCTGCAATTTCTACTTGCATATTCTTTCTGTAAAGAGAGTAATATAAAACATAAAAATAATGGTTGTATATATAAAATATTTATTTATATGTATATATTTATATATATATATATTTCTTCCTTAGTTAAAGAATGGAAGAAAATCATGCAATTGTACATGTGATGAAACAATCAAAATGGCTTGAAATTTATCGCAATAAGTAAATTTATTGTTGAAAATTATGTAAAATATATTTTTTTGAAAATTGCTAAAATTTAAAAAATATTGGATGGCAATTAAATTGGCATTATTAAAAGGATAATTTTTAAAATTTTAAAACATTATAAAAATCACTTTTTTGGAATAATAGTTTCTGAAATTATTGCAAAGAAATGTTAAAACCTCGCTTAAAGTGGAATTAATTAAAATTTTAATTAAAGCTTCTAGAAAATCCCTTCTGTGTGCCTATTTCACTCTCCAAAATGTATTTGCACCAAATTTACTGTATCTAGGTCAAATGGTCTGGCTTAAGCAGCTCCAAAACACACGCGCACATTCACACTCCTTTATTATTTGAAAAATTGTTGAGGGAACCTAAAAAATCCTGCTGTAGACGAAGGTACGTTGAAAATCAATGTCTTGACAGAATCTGGACTTTTCGGATAAAGAAAACATTATCATATTAAAATTTGGTTCCCGGCAGTCGTTCTCAGCTTCATGCACAAAATCAAAACAATTTTTCACAAAAATTTTAAATTTAATAATTTTAAAATTGTTAATTTAACATCATTTCTCAACCATTTATTTAACATCATTTCTCAACCATTTATTTAACATCTGTTTTCAAACCTCTCGAAAGACTTTGATGAGATGCGATCTGTTCAATGTGAAACCTATTTAATCGCTTTCAATATTACGATATTCTAAAAGTGAAAAAATTATTTTCTAGAAAATCATTATATTGTGATATTCTAGAAAATTAAGATATTTTGCGGCCTTTGGCAATCTCTATTACCAGACCTTCTTGAAATAAACTAGTGGATTAAGTTTTACATTCCAATAGATTTTTAATTTAATCAAAATATTAATAATTAACTTTGAGTGAAATTTTAAGAATTTTGCAAAAACAATTAATACAATTGAATTAAATATGTTTTTATTTATATATTATTCTATAACTGTGTGGCATCCACATTTGTACCCAATATTATTGAAGTAGATGCTCGATTGTATAAATAAAGTAACAATTTTACGGAAATAATGAAACATAGGAATCAGGGCAATCATACTCGTAAAAGTATCAATATTGTTACAAACTTGCAATTCGGCTTCCCAGCATAGTTGGTTCCATCAATGGAAAGAATGTTTTACAGTCATCTGTATGGTACAGAGTCTGGGCGTCGTGTCGGGGGTCCCAGAGCTTGGCGACAAACTTGGCGACCAATTTGGCGACTTTGGCGCCAAAATAGATTATACCCGAAACTTCGAGAATTTTCCCGATCCGATCAGTAGGAACCGAGATACGCCTCGAACGTTCCTGATTAGTTGAGAGGCTTCTAGCCCCGCCTCCTGAGATCTATAAAAGGGGGCTGCAGCTGCCAGAGAAGTCAAGTCAGTAATCCAAGTACGAAGACGGAGCGGTGGAGTCGTAAGCGACAGAGGCGGAAACGACGTTGAGGAGCAACGGAGTCAAGCTCGTGCTGAACTGAGCTGTGCGCTACTTTCTGCAGTAGATTATGGTTGTATGCTGTTGTATGCTACACGTCTCGGGTGAATATAATCGTCTTCTGTGCTGTATATAGTTGTCGCTTTTGTGCTGTCCTGTGTGTCTTCGTGTAAATAAACGTCGTTGTTTTATTTTCTACTACCGTCTACTGATTGAACGTTCTACACACCATATCACTTCCACTATCCAAACGAACCCCGGCAGAAAAATTACGTAACAATATTATTCTAACATTTTATAATTCATTAGTTAGCATTTTTTTTACAAATTTATTTACATGCCAACTAGGCTAAAAGCATTTTATAATCGATCAGAATGTGAATGCTTCCTCTCTTGACCCGCGATCCTTGGCAATAGGCTAATCTTTCTTATAAGAAATCCATTTATAATGATATAATTTTAAAATTTTAATCAACGGGAGTGGTGCTTGCTTCCAAAATTGTTTGCATATTCTTTAATGAATTATCATGCCAGAGAATGCCTTATATGGCATTAGCATGTTATAATTACGAAATATTAAGTTTTAGCGTGAATTTAGCATTTTTACTGAATCTTTCGTGTCATCCTAAGCTAGTTATTTAGCTATTAATCCCTGGCACGTTTGGTTAACCCCTTAAATTTGGTTTCAGATTTGATAATAGTATCAAAAAATCGAATCTGAAACCAAAATTTGACGCAAAGTCACAAATTCCAATACCAAATTTGATATATTTAAGTCAATGCGTATTTCAACTATTGCGCTTATTTATTTCTAAAAGTACAAACCGACAGACAATCAATCCGCAGTTGGATTTGACTCAAAATTTGACAGGTGCTTACACAGCAGATGTTAAATCTGTGTATCGAATCTTATCTATCTAGCTTCTTCGTTTTGTAATTATCGAGTTAACTTATATTTGAACAGCAGGACAGATGAACTTCAGAACAGATTTTGCTCAAAATTTGATAGAAATCTGTAAATTTGATGCAAAAATCGTATACCAAATTTCAACCATCTAGCTCAGATCGTTTTTGGATTATCTTTGTCACAGACAGACATATTTACATTTTCCAAGAATGTGTTTTTCGAACTGAAGAAGGTCTAAAACATAAAGATTCGTCAAACTCTTGAGTTCGAATGTTTTGACAATTACTATAGTTCCTATATACTACGTATGCGAGGAAATAAAAAGAAACAACTTCAATTTTAAAATCTTGGAAAGCTTGCAAAACGAGGATTGTATGTGCAGGAAATACATGATAAGCGATAAAGAACCACCTGCTTTAAAGTTATACAACTTATTCAAATATATATCTCAACAAAACGTTCAGTATTCTAAATAACGCTTTTTAATCTCATTAGTATGCGCAACCACTCTTGTTTAGATGTCGTTTTCAGTTGACTTTTGACCTCTGGCAACGGATGTCATTTACCTCGTGGGTACAGGGAGATACTCGCCTTGAAAACGATATGAATCTGTCTGCATCGGTGTGGTCATCGAATCTTCCGAATACTATTATATGGATAGTCGTCTGTGCATAAAAATCACGCAAGTTCCCAGACATTCTGCGGGCGGGTACGCATGCGTTGTTGCCATGGTAACGGATGTTGCTCAAGCCATGTAAACGAAGCACCTGTTGCAGCCAGACATTTTTTGAAAATTTTTCGACTGAAGTTTCTCCTTACCGTGCCTCAAAGCAGTGGCATCATCGCAATGTTGTTTTTTGTTCCATCGTTCGCAGGATTGTTTGTTTAGGCGGGCGTCTGAGTTGGCATATTAAACAGCTCCGACCGATTGGATACACTCAAATTTTTTTTTCCTTTTCTTGTTATTAATTTTGTGATTATGGGAAGCGCGTGCTTCAAAGAAAACGTAACACCTTCGACGGAATATTTCGTTTACAGATGTTACAGGTAAGTAACCGCTGCTTTTATAATTTGTGCTTGCTCAGTATTTTGTCTTACTGAATACAAATTCTTTGCAGAAAGTTGGTGTGAAATTAAAGTCATGCTAAGAATACTGAATTTTTTAAATGCAATTATAATAATACAATAATATAAATAACTCAAATAATATAATGCAAAAAATCAAATAATATAATAATATATATAAATTACAATTTTTCGATATAATTCTCTTTTAAAACAATTCCTTTAGAGGAAAGAAAATGAATGTATAGTCTTTAGAATGCATGTGCTGTTATAACTGTCTTTAATCTTAATAAGTTATCTCTAATCCTCTCTGAAATGCCCATCTTATGTTCAATGTCTTAATATGATTTTATTTCTATCTCAACTGATAATAAAGAAAAATGGGTATTTGTGTTGACTTTCTATAGGTGAGTGTTTGACTTAGAGTGATCAGATTCTGTATAAATATATTTTTGAAACATCTCGGAATGATTTTTTAAAGTTTTAAATAAGAATTTAACTAATTAAAATTAAAAATTTGGCCTTTATTAACTAAAACTTTCAAAAATATTCTTAGGCCAAAAAGGCATTTATACATCATTTTAAAATTCAAATCTTTATTTTTTTTAAATGATAATGACGAAATTTCCATGCAAAATTTTTTTTAATTTGGAATTTTTTTAAAAATAATTTTGCAGCTAATTTTCAGCAATAGATAACAGTGTTGGAAGAAAATTAAACTAAATTAATTTAATCAAACTCATTTCATTGATTTGTGAAATATTTAATCACGTGATTTGATTCCATTAATGAAATCCAAGTCAAAAAAAGATTATGTATGTTTTCTGCGTCATTTACTCCGGGAATCAAAGAGTGATGTCCCAGAACAGCAAAAAACAGAACAGAGCTGTCACCCGGACAGTTACGTTTTTAATGGCTCTATAATAAAATAATATGGCTTTAAAGTCTATCACAGTATAATACTTAAAACCTATTTATTGATTTATTATTTTAAACACAGTTTTAGAGAACATTACACACAATTAAGATTCTTACTGAACCTGTTTTTGTATAGGATAAGGCTATAAAAAGTGGCATTTGTAAAATACCGACTCCAGCTGATTCTTTAATTTTTAAAATTTTAATGAAATGAAAATTTATTACGAAAATGAAGCAGACTGGATTCTTAAACACTTGATATCTGTCTATTTCAGCGATAATTCGGTTTTCGAAAAACAACCATGTTTAAAATGTTTGATATTGATTTTAAATTTTCACCATCATTTTTGTTAGAATTTTTATGGTAGAAAATTCACTGCCTGTTTCAAAATAATAAGAAGAATACAATAACATATCATCAAATTAAAAAAAAAACTTTATATTCCTCATTTTTATGTTATCATATAAACTTTTTCAACTGCGGGAAATATTGTATGATTCTTCTGAGCAGAATCCCTCTAATATACTATTTTCTTTCTTATAGCTTTCTAGTTTTTTAGAGTTTTAGCCATAGAAACTAGAAAGCTATACGAGAAAGAAAAGCGTAAAGGTTTCTAGCTTTTACAATAACATTCGCCTTTGCACAATTGTTCCGATACAATATATATTTTAAATGTAGCTATATATTTAAAATAGCAAGGAAAATCGAAGTACTATTCCCTAACTGTAACTAGTAGTCCGAATTCGCCGATTTTTCTTTCATATGAAATCTCATAATCTCTAGATTCGCCATCATTCCTGTCCTTCGCCATTTTTTATTTTCCAGAGAAGGGTTTAAGACATTATTTCAAAACACATTCTGTGTGACGAAAAATTCGGCGGAGGTCCCCCAACACCATTGTATTTGTTTCTCAAATTTTTATTTCGTATGAATGTTTATGACCTTTAGTTATATCATCAATAGCCACTTACCCTTCATCTAGATATATAAGAGAGATCACAAAATAAAATTTTGGCGAAGTCTCAAATCTTAACAACTGGATGGATTTCGCCAATTTGGAGACACAAGTAAACAATCAAAACGCTGTTTATTATGATGGTTTAATTTAAAATAATATTTTCTTTTGTTGACATAAGATGTAGTAGATACATCGATGTTAATTGATATGACTATATTAATACTATTAATATAGTAGGCGAAGAGTTGATCGCTAAAGGTGATATTATTGTAAAAAATTGGGAAATATATCTTGTGGCATATTGAGCTTTTTTTTTACAGATAATATAGGACTGTTTACAAACAAAAGCTATTTGTTGACTTGATTCTTCCGATTTTAAACCAAAATGAAGAAGAACCAGCAAGTATGTTCTCCCTTCGACTTTGTCGTACGCATGCACAATACAGATCATTATATACATTTTCTTTGAAGTGAGGAGAATTGAATATGTGTTCCGAACCCATTCTTTTTGACAGATTAGGTCACAATTTTAGCGTAGATCTACAAGTTTGGGGCCAAGATGGAAGTGCTAAATTTCATTTACAGTGGATATTAATCAACTTGAGTTTTCTTTCTCAGATACACACAGACAAAAACGCAATTGAGCATTCAACGCACTGACAGTCTTTATTCAAAATGTCTAAATAAAAACATATACGGAATAAAATTTAAGTCAGTGATCATGTTGAAATGCAATCAAATGAATAGACTTCCGTTAGATAATTTTCGTCCAAAATGTTACAGAAATCTGCATTTTAGAACAAAGGACGCATACTAAATTTTATCCTTCTAGATTGGTAGGTTTTATTTTCTCATGTTTGAAATATACGAAGAGAAAGCACTGTAATTATCAAAAAACTCTGCCTCGAGATTCCAGGAATCTCCGTAACTCAGACATCTCAGAGTCCTAGAAGACCATTTCTGGAATTACATTTCTCTGTCTGTGAACACGAGAACTCGAAAACACTTTGAGATATACAAAGGAAATTTGGTGTTTGACCTTTACACTGAATTTATAGATTTTTTAAAAATAAAATACATTTAAAGAAAATCTGACTATGTCCGCCCTAATACAAGTGAATACGATTACTTCAAAACAAGAAAAAGCTAGATTTGTAACGTTAGATACAGAGGTTTTAGAGAACACAGATATGTATTCAAAAACACAACGACTTATATAATTGGAATTTGAAATTTTATCTTATAGAATTGTAGTTGTCCGTCAAATGTTGACTTTAATTGGTTGACATAACAATGTCAAAAATGCGTATATGATTTTCTCCACCATATTACGAAATACAAAAATTTCACGTGTAGGATTATCTATATCTATAGCCAAATATCTATATTTTGTAACTATTAGCGAAGAATTCGCGGCCTTACCCAATTCTACAATTTTATATGGGGGGGGGGATATCACCTTTATTGGAAAGTATGCGAGCAAATTTTTGTGACAACTCCCGCCAATATGCTGCAACTCATTTTCCCTTCAGCTTCAGAAAAATTAAAATCATGTCTCCTAAAGGCATCTAATTTAAATTTTATTCACCAAATTCAAATTTTAGCACCACCTCGAATGTTATTCTTTTATTCTGCTTCGTAAAGTTACCAGACATGACTAACAATATGGCACAAAAATTCACATTAGATAGTCTAACTTTAACAATAAGAATTAGGTGTCAATTGGTCAGAAAATTCAAGTCTTAACCATTAAATCAAACAACCTTGAAATCTATATCAACAAAACCCAGTCCCATGGAACATAACAAGAGAACTGTTTTCTTGACCTTAACTGATATTTATGAATGGCAACGGGATACGAGTCCGCCAATTGGGCATGAATGGGACTTCCGAAATCCTCCATAGAGTTCTTTCATAAAGTCCTAGAATCCTTTTATAGAGCAATGACATTTCCCACCAAAGTCAATTGACTTACGATGGCTGTCTGAGAGTGCAGTAACAACGTCATCTTTAAACACTTGATGATTAGTGATGCTCCATTCATCATGTTGAACGTGACGCTCTCGGAATAAGATATCGAAAAGAACGTTTTTCTTTCACAACTGTTTTAAGAATTGGTGGAGACAAATTGCTGAGAGACTTTCTGTGATTTGTTTGTTAATTGATATATATGTTAGAACTCACAGATTATTAATTACCTTAAATACCTGCAGATTGTGTAATCGAATAAATTAATTACTTTTTACTTTCATATATACAATATAACGAGAAAGTATTCTAATTAGAAAAAAATTCGATAGATTTTGATTTTCGAGATTATGACAAATTTTCATATTATAGGCCTTTCCAAGTTCGAAACATACATTTTTGGAATTCGGAATACACATTTTTGGAAGATAAATAATAATAATAATAAAGCTTCCAGCCACATTGATGAAGTTTAGTACATGTCTTCATATCAAATCTGTAGATTTCTATAAAATTTTTAGCGAAATCCATTAAGAAAAAGTCTGTCTGTCCGTATATAAGTAAATATGAAATTAATTTCTGTATGCTGTTTCTTGAGCTTTAATTTGCTTATCGAACAATTTCCAACCTCTTGACATTTTGCTATTTTAATTTTGCATTCGATCTTTTTTTTTCTGCATTTATGAAATTGTGTTTTAAATCACGAAATTACGACTTTTATTTTTATTATTATTATTTTTTTGTACTTTTTAATCGTTAATATATTTCAGTGTTTTTGTTTTTATAAGCAACTGCATTAAAAATTGATGTTCGTATGGAATCAAAATATATTTATAATTAATGGATTAAATAAAAATAAAAATTAGTAAAACTGTAACCGAGAACTTATACCTATGCAAATTTTCTGATCATCTAGAATTAGATGAAAATAGATTAAAAAATTATCTTTTTACAACCATGAAAGGCTTATAATTAAAAAATAAGAAGGCATTAAAAATGAGTTTTAAACTTTGAAAATATGAGATGCAAATGAAATCGATTCCAAACAGAACATGAAAAGAAATCAGTTTCAAGCAGATTGCAAAATATGTCATATTTAATTAATTATAAGTTTAGATGTTATTCTCCTTCTAAAATGTTTTTTCCAAAATATAATTGCTCCACAATCATCTTTAAAATTTATCTAAAAATATTCGTTTTTAGAGAATCAGCTTTCAAGCAATTCATAATAGAATCTTTATAATTATAATTCTTTGAAATATGAAAAATAAGTTTGGAAATTTTGATAATTTATGTTAATTTTTTAATTTATTATAATTTATGTTTAAAATTATTTACATTTTTGGCTTTTTAAAATAATTTTGACAATTTATTGGATAATTAGTACACTATTTTACTTACTGTTGACTTGATTTTAAGCAAGAAATTTTTTTTAATGAAGAAACGTTAGCTTAACGTTAGCTTTTAGCAATTTAAACTTATAATAAAAAAATTTTAATTTCAGATTTAATATTTCAAGATTGCTTTATATTTTTTTATCTATTTTATATATATATTATATATTTCAAAATTTGTTTTATCGTCTCTACACTCATTTGAATAGTTTTTAAAAATAAAAAGGTATTAAATAAACCCAGAAAAATAAAATAATTAAACAACCCGCAATTGATAATCAAAAATATTTTTGTTTAAAATTTAAAAATAAAAATATTTTTGTTCTTCTGTCGATTATTTAAAACATTGTTGTCGTTTCAAAAATTTTTACAATGCCAAAAAAATAATAAAAATAAAAATAAATTTAAAAAAGATAATAAAAAGGCGTAAAATGGAAAAAATGCAGTTTAAATTTTCTGTTCCATTTTTAAAGAAAACACGCATAATCTTCGCATCGGTTTTATGTATTATAGAGTTGTATTTCATTCACGCTCTGGACAGAATCAGAATTTTAAATGCTGTTATATAAAATAGTTTCGATTCTCTATGACGTCATATTTTCAGAACTAAACTTTTGCGAAATCGTTTGGCAAGAACATTTTCACAATACAATTTCACAAGAAAAGGTTCTCTTTCAAATTTTAACATTCGACTTCTAAAAAGAATCGTGGCTATTTTGTAAGTTAAAAATTGCTAAAATCATTTTGATTTTATTAAAATAATCTTTTTTGGAATATGAATTTGGATCTCAAATTATTAAATCTCGAAAGTTTTATGGAGAAGTACAACTTTTTTGTTTTTTTGTTTTTATCCCTATTTTAAAGATTGTTATCTATTTTGAGCGTATTTTTTATTAATTTATTTTATTATTTATTTATTTATTTATTGAGTTATGAATTTATGTTTTTGCTTCTTTTCTAGTCAAATAAGATTCACAATTTTTTGACATTTATTTTAAAACACTCATTGCAAATTTGAGTGTGACAGCCTTTTCAGCTAAATAAAATCCCTCAAAACCTTTATTTTTCAGCCAATCAATCAGTTAAATTCCAAATGACTTTTGAAATACATAGATATTTTCCTTTCACTCAAATTAAACCTTTTAATAGTATTTTCTTCACACGCCATTCCAATAATGCACACATTCGCCTTTCTTCCTTCAGAACTTTTACTTCATATTAGGCAAATAAATTAGCTGCAGTACCCGCATTTATTTGTTCTATTTGTTTGTGAGAAAAAGAAAAAAAAAACATATTTTGAGGCCATGAGCTCTAATTGATAATAATTAATTAGTTACTGCTCTAATTTTAGTCTAGACATTTGCTAC
>JAPMOR010024675.1:627493-637848 GCA_026543865.1 Argiope aurantia | reverse complement strand
ATTCTTTACTATCAAAATTTAATAAAATAAATAGAATTTTATCATAATAAAACGTATAATTAATGCTGCATGCCTGTGCAATAGCGAAAAGTCTTTTCAGGTCATCGCTTAAATAGAATTGAGGAAAATAATTTGATTAATATAAAACAAATAGTTATTGTTAGCTTTATATAGCTATTAACCATTCTACCTGCCACCGCAACTATATCGTTACGGGAAATATTATTGATTTATATTTAAAAATTATTTTTAAAGCATGTGTTACTACTCGCGGAAAATATTATATCTATTTTTAATTAATTTGATTGTTTACCTGTGTGTGTTGGGAGTAACAAACAATTAAGCAGGTACTTAAAAATATTATATACAATTCTAATTTTGTCTTTATTCGCACATTGTCCAATAAAAAATGATATTTTGTGGACAATGTGCGATTATTTACTAATGTGATTTAGTGAACAATTTAATGGTAGTACATTTATTTTAGTATATGTTATCATGCCTGTAATAAAAAGAGAGTTTTTAAAAATATTATGTAAATAAGAGAATGAAATACATAAAATTCTAATTTATTTATTCGAATAGGCATTTTTTTAAAAATTTATCATGCAAAAAATGTTTTTATACTTGATTTCCAAACGTATTGGGAAAAATATTAAGAATTACGAAATCCAATACAAGCAGTTACAAGTTGTCAGTGTAAAAAATAATTTTAAATAATTTTAAATATTTTTATCGAAACATTTTAAGAACATTATATCGAATGTTTTTGAAATGTATAAAGATAATTGAATGAATTGTATAACGATAGTAATTATAGCACAGTAATCTTCGAACACGTGTTCTAAAAATCTTTTTTGTGCGGAGATAATAAAAGAAAAGATTCCGATTTTTTTTTTGGAACTTTAACTAAAATTACTTATCAATTTTTGTTCCCTAAATCACATTTTTTTCCTTCATGATATTAATCTATCAAAGGTTTCTCAATTACATTTTTTCTCACTTTTTTGTGAAATAAAATTCTGTCCTACATAGATACAAATTCTTAATTTTAACATCTACTTATAATTACTTTCTTATAGTAAATACATTAACTCAAAGTTCGACTGTATTATTGTTAATTTCTTAAAAACGATATTCATTAAGTTGAAGAATCCTTTTACATGGCATTATATGCTTTGCATTTTTATACGCTACGATTTTCTTAAATACAACAGTTTTTTGACATGGCCATAAAATTTTCGTTTGTCATCAATAGCATTATTAACCAGAGATTTCATTTCTTATTTTTTTAAAAAATTAATTTTATGAAAGTTCGACGGTTATTTCCTTTGACTTATATACAATATAATTTCAGGTGAGATTCTAGGATATGAATGTTCAGTACGATATGTCTATATTTATGCTCTAAAGTTTCAGAATTATGGAAACGTTTTGCTTGATAGTGTAATATAGATCTTGAAATCCCTCCCGGTTGTCAGTAAAATTATAACTTTTCTTGTTTATCAGTCTGATTTTAGTTGAAAAACAATGTAGTCTATAGTTATAATCGATCAAAGTTTATTGAAACATTTCTGTTAATATTTTTGTCATTATGGGCAACTGTTAAATATGTACTTTATTATTAAATGTATAAATATTGAATGGATATAGATATATATAACGTACATAAATAACTGATTTAAAAGAAAATTTGAAATAAATTCAACTTTTATATCGTGAAAAATCATTAAACCTGGGAGCAAAGTAGCAAGAAAAACAATTTCAGTGGAAATTGTTTGACAGAACATACAAGAATGATAAACGCATGTAAAAAAAACAATTCTTTTTTTTATAAGATAGAATTTATTGCTATATATATAAAGTTTGTTGAAAAACTTACCGCTCTTAGAATGCAAAACGTGTAAACTCCTTGGTGAGACTTTATATTGCTACTAAATTTCATTCTAAAGTCCTTTTGTAAATTACATGCAGAATGCGAAGACTATAAGAAAAGTAACTTTCTAACATCTTTGGCTTTTCCTTAGCAAATAGACTATGCCAAAAATTACATTTCGTTTTAAAACTAGATCGTTCCTCTGTTTTCTACCATCATTTTAGCCCTAGTAATAACTGTTATTTAACTTCTGAATACTCCATATAAAAACAAATTGACGTAAGAGTAAAATATAGATATCAGACAACCAAATTTACTTACATTTAAAGCATAAAGTATGCTTTAATTTCATGACTATATTTTGAAGTAAAAGTATAAGAATAAAAAAAAATCTTTAAAAAAGAATTCTCAAATATAAATAAACATTGAAGTATCAAATATTTCTGTTGTGCATACTTAAATTGCATGGATTACTGGTTTTTAGATTTTCTTGATAAATTCATATTTTTAACATTAATGAGAATGTAACTTTCATTTACATTAATTATTAAACATTTTTACAACGTGCTAAGGCAATAGCTTAAATTTCAAATAAAGCTGATGAATTACTGAGTGTGCAGCAAGGAAAAGCGATTTATTCATTAAAATTTTTTTTGATAGGCAATATCTTTTGTTATTTATTTTTATTACAAACGGAAATGTATGTCAAATAATATCGTCTGCATTTTCAAATTGCTTCTACCTCATATAAATTTATTTACATTTCGATATTTGGACTGAACATGGTCGAGTACTATAAAGTTATAACAAATTCCATTAAGAAGTGAACCATAGAACATTTTAAAGATGTTAAAAGCATCTGAACTATAGTAAAATTTATTAAAGTATGTCGTTCATTTGTATTTGCTATTATAAAAAAATAGAAATTATGTGAGATTGTTAAAAATGCATTCAAATCAGGAGCTCCTCACAAGTTAACTTTTAGTAATCGGAGGTTTATCATGTATAAAATTTATTAAGAAGTGCAGAGAAATTTATTATAGAATTAAAAAAAAATATTTGTAATAAAAATAAATTGTATATGAGTTATCAGAACATACAGATGCAACAGTCGAGTTACAAGAAAAAAAATAGTTAAAAGAAAAAAACCCAAGAAAGTTACAACTGGATTTTTCGAAATACTTGGTAGGCAAAGATATAACGTTTTAGGAAAGCGCCATGTGTATGGATGCTTTAAAATTTAACATGCTTGGGACTGAATACAGGTAAATAATTGAGAGGGAAAAGCCCAATATAGAGCTCTGTCTGAAAAAATCTAGTGCAATCTGTAAAAGATGGAGGTGGAGGCGTAATGGTTTTGCTGCTTCTGTTATTGGAAACTGGTGAAAAAATCTGGGTATCTGTCCAAAAATTTGGTATTCAGAACACATTCAAATTGTATCAAGATACCATAGATACAACCCTAAATTTATGCTTAAGACTACTGTACAATTGTCGTAAAGATATCAAAACTCCACTATGTTCTCCGAATTTAAATCCAATTGGAAATGTATAATTTTAAGTTCTTTATACTCCTGTAAAATGTATAATATTCAATTTCTATGATCAGTTTGGCGCGTATCATGTAAATTTGAGTTCAATATTATATGAAAATGATATGCACAATGTTGATTTTTTTTTCACACAATCCTGGCTTTTAAAACATTGTATGCTTAAACCGTAATGAGTGAAAAAGTATTTGTATATTCCATAAAACACCGAATTTATTCTAAAATAGACAATATATTTTAAAAAGAACAGCGCATTCTATAAAGATAACGAACATATTCTGAAACAGACATTAGATTCAAAAAGAATAATTAATCTATTAGAACAAAGAACTGATTCCAAAATAGATAGTATATTCTTAAAAAGAACTAGTATATTTTATGAAAGCAGTGAAGTGATTCCAAAATTTTGCTTTGTATCCTTCCACGACACATTTATTATTACAGTATTTTTATTACCTTCACAAACAAAACACTGTATTCACTGATGTGTCAAATAAGATGTCAAAAACGATGTAATCAAAAGTGACACGTCACCATTCTTGTCTGACAGATTGATAATTATCGAAATGAAAACAAAACATTACATAAAAATAGATGGCGTTTTGTGTCACGTTCATTTAACCTTCGGTTATATTTACATAACATTTGCATTTCTTTTTTTGGTGCTGTGAATGGATCATGGTTAGAATCTTTAAATCTCAGTTGATTGTTGGTTTGTTTACGAATTTAAGCTATGCTATATGCACATTTTAAATTTTCTTCATAATGCCTTTACGCAAATTTTGATTAAAAGAAAAAATTAAAAAATGTTGGAATGAAGATTGGGAAAAAATGAGAAAGAATAGACTTTTCAATATGTTTATAACTATTCGTCCAAACTTATTTACAAATTTCCGATTTAATCAGTTGACAGCTTTATTTAGCTACTTTTTCGACTTCTAAATTAAAATTAATTCTGATTTTCCAATTAAAATAACGTTGTATTTTTGGCCGTTATTTTTTGATAATTAATTTAATTATACATTTAAAAATCATTTAAAATTAATCATTTATATATTCAAATAAATAATGAATTATTAAATATATAACTATTGCCCTTTTTAATTTTATTTCTTGCGCATTTAATATAAAAAAATTCTTAAATTAGTACAATATATTGCAAATTATTATTTTAAGGAATTTTTACCCAATTCTAGTATATCTCAGATTTAATGCAGAAAACGATTTATAAAGTCATTTCCGAAAACCATAAAAAAAACAATCATGAAAATTTGTCACGATCAATGTAGCTAATTGCATATCATCTAGCATTTTATCGCATGCTGTCTCAAAATGAACAAAGACATCATGCCTCGTTTATTTCTGTAAAATAACAAATGAATTAAAATATGAAATTGGAGCGCCAGATTTGATGAATGTCATGTGAGTATGTATTGAATACATAAAAAAAATTCGTTTCCATTTACTTAAAGAGTTTTTACTTACTTTCAATTTTTTGCTTTTATTGAAAGCTTTTAATTTTTTATAATCGAGATGCTGTCTCATGTAATGGTATCTTGGATATTTAATATATTATTATTTGATGTATCTCTCTTTGCAAAAGATTAAAATACTTTCATCTCTAATATTTTTAGATTAAAATCTACTTTTGTATACAATATTATAATACACAAAATTATTTTATCGTCTGAAGTGTTTTTCTATTAAAATAAGAATATGGATTGTAACAAACAATTTTTGAAATCCGGCAAGAATGAATTTTCTTCATATCTTATTAATATTGTTATCTAAGTGTTTCAAATTTATTCACAGTTTCTTAATTATAAGAAAAGTTTTGAGACAATTATTTAATAATAATTTTTTTCCTTAAAGAAAACATGAAATTAATCTAAATCAGTAGTTATTTCTGACATAAAAAATATTAATCGTCTGCTTTTAAATGTTATATTTTTTAAGAATTCTTTTAATGTGTTCTGTCTGCTTTTCTTAGCATGTATCCATATTGCTTTTCAAAAATGAAACAATATTAGCATAAAATGTGAATATATTAATTAAAATGATCTCAATGATTATACAGAAGAAAATAATTATATCATTGAAAAGTTATTTTTTAAGATATTAATATCATGTAAAAAATAATTTCTGTGAGATATTATTTTTGGAAGATATCGCTGGGAAATGCGAATATCTTGAATGATTTTTAATTAACTTTTGGATACTTTAAAAAGTAGATAGTAATAGTTTCGCAAGCTGCATGTGAGCCATTTTTTCAAGATTAGACAAAAACTGCTGTGTTTTTTTTCTAAGTTTTTCACTACTTAAATTTCTATATTCTTCTCAGTTTCAATAATACTTGTTTAATTCGCTGAAGATGCAACACTGACAATGATGATGAAATATTTTAATGTTTACTATTTTTATTCTAATTAAACATTTAGATTTATATAGTAGCTTTTTGAAATTGTGTGCTGTTGTAATAAACTGTGCAAAGCAATATTTACGTGAGTTTTTAAAAGTAATTTTGGGAAAGAATTTTTTTAAGAACAAAACAAAACTTTTTTAATAGGGAAAAAAAAACAGATTATGTTAAACGTGTAATTAAATAAACTTTAGAATTCTTTTAAAAGTAACATAAGTATTGGTAAAAAGTTTTTGAAAACTAAATATTAAATAATAATAATAAAGGCAGAATATCTTAAAGTCTCTACATAACATAGTAACGGAGTATTTATAAATTCTAATTAATTTCAAAATTATCCTCAGCTATTGAATTTCTAATTAGATTTTGAAAAATTAATGTAAACTGAATGAATAATTAATTTTTCTTATGGAATAAATTACTGTAAAAACGGCTGAATTTCTTTTACTTTTTAATTTATTGAGCATTTAATTAACATTTGCACTTTGAAATGTCGATGCTCTTTTCTGAAATGATAAAAATGCAAGTCCTATTAGCACAAAAATTTTTAACAACATTGTTACGATATCTTCAAGATATTGTCTGTTATTTAGAATATCAGAAAAGTTGTGGAGATATAGTACAATATCTTGTTCTAATAAGGAAATTTAATTAAATTTGGCCCATTTGTTTTAGGAGAAAATAAGGAACATACATACAGCCACAATTTTTTTAAATTTGTTTCAAGATTGTTTGTTTTTAGAATTACTACCGAATTAAGTAAGAATCATCTAAAATCTACACGAAGTTCGTGTCACATAAAGAAAAGAAATCCCTCTTTATTATTTGCACTTTCTTTATATTTATTCATCAAAAAACATTTTAGTTTTCATCATTTATAAGCTAAAGCAGTTTTTTATTTGGACGTGTCTTCTTCAAACAGTTTAAAATCATCTAAATCCATAAGCAATAAAAGTACTGAACGATTTAAACGTAACGTAGCAACGTCTTGAATGTAAATTACTTTTTATTTTCTTTATTTCCGTCTTCACACCCACACGCAGAAAGCGATTCCAAAAACGTAACGCAACATGGACAGACAGACAGACGGACAGTCAGAGTCACCTTGACCACAGAAAGATGCAGACAAGAATGAAAATTGATGGAGAAGTCTCTTCTCCTATTGGTCATTCCCCCTCCCTTGACGTCATCAAAAGAAGAGCGAAAAAGTTCTCTTCTTTTTGCTCTTCAGCCTCTCTTAGTTGAACTGTCGTTCGCCGGATGGCGCTGCCGATCTATTTGTATCTTCGCTGTAGTTGAGGGAAATTCGAAAGATTTCGTGAAATCGTTTGTATTTATGAAATCGGATGTTTAAAGTATAAAATATTGAAGGTTTTTTTTGTTTATTTAAATGCGTTTTTCTTTTCACATTTTATTTTGCAAGGTAATCGTAATGCAATTTAGATTCAGTTTGATTTTTGTGAAATACATTGAAGTATCAAAATTTTGTTGACAGCAACTACAAGAATAATTGAAAAATAAGAATCGCACGATTTGATTCAAGAAAGATCGGAAAAAAGATGTGTTTTTGAGAAAATGTTCAAAAAAATTCCAAATTTAAAAAAAAAATTATTCAATTTATAATGAATAATTGATCAATTTTTATAGACTTTATTTAATTCTCTGAATTTTTAGGGGGTCTCCTAACATGATTTCAAACTGTGACCATTAAATCCCTGTTTTTCTTGAATCTTTTATGTTTTGTTTTTGAGATATCGTAGGTATTCTAATTTTCTACCATTGCATTTTTTCCCATTTATATTTTAATGAAATAAAAGTTATGAAGCATGCTTTATTTCTATTCCATTATTTATTTTTTGAAAGAATATTATATTTTAACTTCAATCTTTAATAAATGCAAAAACTTTTTTTTTTTGAACAGACAATTTACAATGTGTCCTTCTTTTTTTAGAGCTATGTGGTTTTTAATTTTGAAAATATGATTTTTATAAATATGAATATTTAATGCATAGTATGTTAAATTTCCTTATAATAAATATGAATATGGAATAAATTAATTTTTATTCTCTCATTCTTAGAAACTTATCTATAATGGGATCATATTTTTTTTCAAGATTAAACATTCTTCTTACGGGGTTTTACTATTACAGATAAATTAAAATAATATTTTTCGCAGCAATAATTGCTTTCTAAATTTTATCGCATTATTTATAAATATTCTAACAACTGAATAACTTGCATTTTATAAAATGTTCTATTCATATGTTAATAAAAAAATAGGGAAAAATTTACAAAATATTTTTATAGAGTTGTTTAATATTTCTGAATACAAAAAAGGTTTGAAAAATGATCATAATATAAAGGACTTTGGAAATTTTTATTAAAAAAATTAATTTTAATAAATTTTTTAAATTCTGAATTATTATCAAATTTTATTTTATTTTCTAGTTTAGATCTGTTACAAATTCCGGCTTGAAAGATAATAGGTTCAAAATTAGATTATCTCTTGTATATGATCCGGATATTTTTTGAATTCCGTTGATGCAAGGCGGAAGTTTGGATAAGGGATTTGAATTTTTAAGTACTATTCTAGTCTTAATGTTTGTCTTCTTTATTAAAAAATTAAAAGACCACGCCCAAATTGTTTTTTGGGGGACTATTATATGAAACGCTAATATGATTAAAGGAAATTATTTCTACTTTTACAAACATTGAAAAATATAGTAAAAGTCACAATATCTCTATTCTTAATTCTCTATATCTCTATTCTAAGTAATTACTGACAGCTCAATATCATAAATATTTTGAATGTTATTAATTATTAATTTATATCACTTGCTGTTATCATTAGGTTGAATAGCATAGTAGCATGTCCCGGATTGACTGAGATGATACCAGTTTTTATCTCTCTTTATTATTATAATTATTATTTGCAGCCCTCCCTTTCTTTTACTTCTATTACATCAAACGTCCAGAGTTAAAATCCAGGAAATCTCATTCCTTTATTATAAATAATAAGTCGTAATTTTTATCGCAAAAAATATTATAACGCTCAGCAATTCTTAAAAACCTTTTCCATGTTGACAGTAATTCCAAACAAAGCTGCCGTCTTCACAAATAATAAAGCAAATCATTCCGAGTAAGAAAAATGATATTGAAAATAAAATTCATTTTCTGTATTTATTTTATTTTTTTCATTTAATCTTCTGTTCCATCCAGTTTTAGTTGGGTAGCTTCTGATAGAAACTTGTTCTTCTTCCAACGTGCATCATCAGGTTCAAAGACCTACATTACTTTTTTTTCAATAGAATTCCTTGAACAACCTTGGCTTGACCTTGAAGCCTCGAGCGATTCGTTTGATTCTTCTCCTTCAAACATATAATGCATATTATTTCATTTCTTGACTCGAAGGTACAGAAGTTTGTCTTACTACAAAGAGCGTGTGACCCATATTGAATGAGGGCTAATGTCACGTTTCGAATACAGAGACCATTTGCAATCAAATGCTTGTTAAGCATATTTTACTATTCTTTTATAAATCTACACTTTCCTTCATTAATTCGAAAATAAAGAACTTTTACTTTTTTAAAAGCATGAAAATGTTGTTAACTCTAATTGTTAATAGAACACAAGAGGATTATTGATGGGATTTTAATTAGTTTTAAGTATATGTTCGGAAAAAACGAATTCTGAGTTAATAACATTCTTTTCTCTTTTTCTTTTATAGTAACGGTGACTTTTTAATTATATCCACTTAAAACTGTGACCTAGTTAAAAATACGGTCTGCGAAATATGATTTAAATTTCGGTTTAATGAAAGAAGGATTTTTTTTTTAGGTTTTTATAATTCACAAATTGTTTGCAGCAATTTGAATTGTTTTGCGCAAATGACCAATCAAATTAAAAAGTACCGATATTATTATTTGAGATATTTATTTTTGAAATAATATTGAAGATCTTAAAAATTTTCGCATTTTCTAGTCTATTTCTTTACGCTAAAAACTCTTAATATTTATTTTCACATACACAAACAGACAAAATATTTGCCAATAATAAGAAAAATGTTCAGTATTCATTTTTCATGCTAAATATTTTACTTCATTTAAACTTAGAAAAATAAACAATGAATCTGAATTTCCAGAAAAAAATAAATCCTTATTTTGTTCGAACAAAATACTTATATTTAAGCTTTTACATAATTTTAATAAAATAAGGCAATATTTAAATACTTAGAGAGATCATTAATTTGCCGAAAACAAAAATATAAAATTAATTCACTGAACACATTTTAAAATAAAGTAGGAAGGTAAAGATTTGGTTTTAAATTGTTAAGAAATAATTTCGTCATAGATTTTTAAAAAGCTAAATCTTAATTCTTAAGTTACCTTTTTAATATTCTTCTTAATTCAAGTATTTAGTGCAGAGTTCAAAATATTCACGTTAATATTTTTATAAAAAATCTTAAATATATATATATATATATATATATATATATATATATATATATATA